>PVJC01024625.1:0-25405 GCA_004026665.1 Murina feae | reverse complement strand
TGAGAGCCATTTTCACGCTGCCCACAGCCCCTTCAGGGTTCGTGCACTGGGGGGTGGGAAGGCTGGTGAGTGCAGCCCTGGACGTTTCCCACCAGAGGGCCCACGATTGCACATGCCTGGTGGGCCCCCACCGCTGAGGGGACACACCTGGCGCAGAGCTGGGTGGCAAGCCAGGGACGGACACTGGTGCAGAATCCCCCGGTGGGGCCCTGCTGCTGAGCAAACACACCCGGGCTGGAGCTGGGCAGTGAACTGGCTTCAGATTCTCCACACTGTGCAGCAGACGCTCCCGCACGCCCTGTGGAGGACCCTGGGGGGCGGATGAAGGTAGCGGACCCTGGACGGGTGTTCCTGGACACCCTGCGGAGGCCCCAAGGGCAGAGCCAGGCAGTGGACCCAGGACGGGTGTTCCTGGATGTCCCGCAGAGGCCCCCGGGGGGCAAAGCCAGGCAGCAGACCTAGGACGGCTGCTCCTGCACACCCTGCAGAGGCCCCGTGCTCTTGCATGCCCCGGGGAGGCCCCCACGGGGTGGAGCCAGGCAGTGGACCTGGGACAGGCGCTCCTGGATTCTCCTCAGAGGCTCTCGGGGGCGGAGCTGGACAGCTGCTCCTGGACGCCCAGAGGAGGCCCCAGGCCAGACCCCCCTCCCACTGAGTTGACACACCTGGCACATCTATGCCAACCGGCCGTGGAGGCTCCCAGTGCAGAGCCACCCTGCCAGCCTCCATCTTGGCTGGGTTAATTTGCATACAGCTGCTCTGATTGGCTGGTGGGCATGGCTGTGAGCAGAGGCTCAGCCAGCCTAGGCAGGCAGTTGCAACAGAAGCCTTTGGTTTGCACTAGCTCCATGGCTGTTGGCCTCCATCTTGGCTGGGTTAATTTGCATACAGCCGCTCTGATTGGCTGGTGGTAACGGTCAATTTGCATGTTTCTCTTTTATTATATTAGATTATAGATAATCCTATCATTGTCATATATTGATATATTTTAAATGACTACAGAATACACATTCCCAAGCACAATGCAACATTCTCCAGGAGATACTATATTCTGAGCCACAAAATATCTCAAAAATGTTAAAAGCAGCAATACTATATAAAGTGTATTTTTTAACCACAAAAGAATTATTAGAAATCAAACAGGAAAAAAAAACTGGGGTAATATCAAATATTTGAGAAGTTAAAAAATAAAAACACTCTTAAATAAGCCACACAGGTCAAAGAGACCAAATGGAATATTAGAAAGTATTTTCAACTGAACAAAAATCCACTAGAGATCCTGATTTATTTTCCTTTATATACTAGGGGCCTAGTGCACAAAAATTTGTGCACTCGGATGGGGGAAGGGAGGTTTCCTCAGCCCGGCCTGTGCCCTCTTGCAGTCTGGGACTCCTCGGGGAATGTCACCTGCTGGCGTGCCTGGCCAGCCTGGTTGAAGGGCTGATGGCTGTTTGCAGGCTGGCCAAGCCCCCCAGTGAGAACCCTCACCCCATGGGGGTGTGGCCAGCCTGGGTGAGGGGCTGAGGGCCATTTTCAGGCTGCCCACAGCCCCTTCAGGGTTCGGGTCCCTACTGGGGTGCCTGGCCAGCCTGGGAGAGGGGCTGAGGGCTGTTTGCAGGCTGGCCACAGCTCCCATTGACCCAAGGTCCCAGAGAGGCTGGCTGGAAGCAGGTTTCTGGGGTTTATTTATCTTCTATAATTGAAATTTTGTTGCCCTGAGTTGAGGCCAAAGCCGACCTAGGCAGGTATTTTCCTCCATCGCTGGCCTCCTGTTTGCTCTAGCTCTGTGGCTGCCGGTCACTATCTTGGCTGGGTTAATTTGCATGCTGTCATTCTGATTGGCTGGTGAGCGTGGCTTGGCTGGTGGGCGTGGCTTATGTGTAACAGAATGAGGGTTAGTTTGCATGTTACTCTTTATTAGATTAGATGACAAAAAACAAACAAAAAACAAGAGTTTTAACATTCTTCAGTGTGACAAAGAAAAATAACCACTAAGTATAATCTCAGGTTAGACATTTATTGGAATACCAGAGGCCCAGTGCATAGATATGTGCACTGGTGGGGTCCCTCAGTGTGGCCTACGGTGATCAGGCTAAAACCAGCAGTGCAACTCTGCCTGACACTCCTGCCTGCCGCTCCCACTCATCCTGGCCCCACTGCGTCTGCCACAGGCTTACGCCCGGTCAGTCCCAATCGGGAAAGGCTCATGCCATTGCAGCAGTGCTTGCCAGCCCTGAACCTTACGTCTGGCACCCATCAGTCAGCTGAGTGGCGCTCCTGTTGTGGGAGTGCACTGACCACCAGGGGGCAGCTCCCACGTTGAGTGTCTGCCCCCTGGTGGTCAGTGTGTGTCACAGCAACCAGTCGTTTGATCGCTTAGCCTTTTACATATATAGATTATCCTAATATATAAAAACCCAGGGTCCATAATGACCAATCAAAGGCTTGACCGAACACCAAAAGTCAGTCCTATGGCGACCCAGCACTGACTGCCACCGGTGCAGGCACAGCGACCCAGCACTGAATGCCAAGGGGCAGGCCCAGAGAGAGGCTGGGAGAGGCACGGTCTGATCCACAGCCTCCATGGCAGCTGTTGCCTCTCTGAGCTTCACCAGCAACCATGACTCTCTTACTCTTTCTCTGCGGGCCTCTGCAGGATTGCTGATCAGCCCCACCTCTCTGATCAAACCCGGAGAAAGGCCCGGAGACACTGACTGGCACAGAAACTGACCAATCAAAACCAAACTGGCCGGCAGGGGAGGGCAGTTGGGGATGAGATCAGGCCTGCAGAGGAAGGCAGTTGGGGGTGAGATCAGGCCGGCAGGGGAAGGCAGATGGGGGCGAGATTAGGCCAGTAGCAGAGGGCAGTTAGGGGCAATCAGGCAGGCAGAGGCACTTGGCAGCGATCAGGCAGGCAAGCAGAGAAGTTAGGGGTGATCAGGCAAGCAGGAAGAGGGGTTAGGGGCAAACAGGCAGACAGGCAGAGGCAGGGATTATCAGGCAGGCAGGTGAGTGGTTAGGAGCCAGTGGTCCCAGACTGTAATAGGGATGGTCCCCAAAAGACCCCCAATTGGAGAGGGTGCAGGCTGGGATGAGTGAACGACCTCCCTACTCTGTGCACAAACTTCGTGCACCAGCCCACTTGTTAAGCATAACTGGATAGTCTACAGGTCCTATGGAGATTCCTTAGAAGTAATCTAAAGTTCAAATGTCTTAAAAAGTTGCTTCAAGACAACCTTCAAGGACATTTTTGTAAGATATGAAATAGGATTTCACTATTCCATGAGCACCTTATTAGAAATTCATATGTCTTCTTTGGTATAAAGCTCATTCAAATATTTTGCCTATTTTTTAAATTTGACTAATCTTATCACTGAGTTGTGAGAGTTCTTTATATATTATGGATGCATTATTTTTAGGCTCAAACTTTTATCTAAAAAGTTTATTCTAAAAGGTTCTATTTTAGAATTTTAGCCCCTGCACCAATACCCCTTCTATATGTCCAGAGTTGGGGTTTTTTCTGGAATTGCTAATTGGGATAGATTACAAAGTCTCAGAGATTTCATTTGCTATAACTGATTAAGAAACATAGGACCTAAATAAATCTGACTCATTTTTAAATAGAAAAAAACACAATTTTTACACATGAACATAAGAGTTATAACATTCTACTTCAACAATATAGATCTGGGAGTCAGGAGAATCACTAGCAGTCAGTCCTGACATCACTGAGACAGCGAACCAAAGCCAGTAATTGCAAATTCCTCTAGAACAGCGGTTCTCAACCTATGGGTCATGACCCCTTTGCCGGTCGAACAACCTTTTCACTAGGGTCGCCTAAGACCGTTCTACATGTCAGATATCTACATTACGATTCATAACAGTAGCAACATTACAGTTATGAAGTAGCAATGAAGATAATTTTATGGTTGGATCACAACATGAACTGTATTTAAAGAGCTAGAAGGTTGAGGACCACTGCTCTAAATATGAGGGGGGCAAGTGTCTTATTATGACATCTTGAGAGCACTGTAATACTGCAACCGTTACAGAACCAGTCTCAAAACCAGCAAAGCATCTTGGTTTAGTACCTGGTAACAGAAAATCTGTGACCTCCTATCTGCTTTGTCTCCACAGCAAGGTTTCTGCCCTGTGCCTCCCCCCCTCACTTTTTCTTTTCAGCTTTGTTACATAATCTGAAAAGCTCCTTTTTTGACCTTTCAAGCAGAAAGCTTAACTCTAGTTCTCCCCCTTTCTGTGTGGGGCAAACTACCAGTTGACAGTGCTTGCTTTCAAACCTGGAGTCATTGCTTCTGCTCTACTTGGCACTTTGCATTACCTTTCCATTCCTGGTTCACAAAGGTATTTATTTTGATGCTGAGCCTGCTTTTATTATTATTTTTTGGTGTTATAATATTACCATCATTGCTAATGTATTCAGAGTACAAGAACAGGTGAAACCATCCAACCAACCTGGCTCAATGACTGAGTGACCACTGTTCAATTCCTGGCCAGAGCGCATGCCTGAGTTATAGGCTCGATCCCCAGAGAGAGGCGAGCAGGAGGCAGCCAATTGGTGATTCTCTTTTATCATTGACTAGGAGCCCGGTGCACAAAAATTTGTGCACTCGGGGGGTGGGGAGGTTCCCTCAGCCCGGCCTGTGCCCTCTTGCAGTCTGGGACACCTCCAGGGATGTCCACCTGCTGGCGTGCCTGGCCAGCTGGCTGAGGGGCTGAGGGCCGTTTTCAGGCTGCCCACAGCCCCTTCAGGGTTCGTGCACTGGGGGGTGGGAAGGCTGGTGAGTGCAGGCCTGGACGTTTCCCACCGGATGGCCCACAATTGCACATGCCTGGTGAGCCCCCTCCGCTGAGGGGACACAGCTGGTGCAGAGCTGGGTGGCGAGCCAGGGGTGGACATTGGTGCAGGGTCCCTTGGGGGGGGCCCTGCTGTTGAGCGAACACACCCGGATGGAGCCGGGCAGCAGACTGGCTTAGGATGCTCTGCACTGTGCAGCAGACGCTCCCGCACACCCTGCGGAGGCCCCCGGGGCAGAGCCAGGCAGCGGATACAGGATGGGCACTCCTGATCACTCCACGGGGGCACCCGGGGGGCGGAGCCAGGCAGCAGACCCAGGATGGGTGCTCCTGCATGCCCCCCAGAGGCCCCTGAGGTGGACCTCCGCCACTGTGCTGACACCCGGCACAGTTGTGCCAGCCATGGAGGCCCCCAGCGCAGAGCCACCCTGCCAGCCTCCATCTTGGCTGGGTTAATTTGCATATAGACACTCTGATTGGCTGGTGGGCATGGCTTAGGGATCCCAAAACGGTCGATTTCAATATTATGCTTTTACTAGGGGCCTGGTGCACAAAAATTTGTGCACTGGGGGGGGGGGGAGGTCCCTCAGCCCGGCCTGTGCCCTCTCGTAGTTTGGGACCCCTCTGGGGATGTCCACCTGCTGGTGTGCCTGGCCAGCCTGGGTGAGGAGCCCATGTCTGTTTGCAGGCTGGCCAAGCTCCCCAGTGGAGATCCTCACTCCAGGGGGTGTGGCAAGCCTGGGTGAGGGGCTGAGGGCAGTTTCCAGGCTGGCCACAGCTCCCACTGACCCTCCGGGCCATCCGCCTGGGAAGCGATCTGGTGGCGCTGGCCATCCCATGGCCTCCCAGGAGGGGGCCTCAGGGGCGGCCGGCTGGTCCTGCCCCCTAAGGCGTCTGCCTAGGAAGGCATCAGCGGGCTCTGCGTGCCGGATGCCTTCCCAGGACGGAGGCTCCCAAGATGGCGGAGGCCACAGCCCCGGAGAAGCCACACACCGGGCTGTGGCCTCCGCAATCTTGGCTAGGCTAATTTGCATACAGTCACTCTGATTGGCTGGTGGGCGTGGCTTACGCATCCCAAAGAAACGGTTAATTTTAATATTTCACTTTCATTAGTTAGGATTCGATGTTTTTATCTCCCTCTCCTTTTCTCTCTGAAATCAATAGAAATATTTTTTTCATAAAAAGATGAAGCAAAGAAATGTAATGTACCATTTTCACAGGAAATCATGTTTTTATCTTTTATTCCTAATAAGTCTAGTCCTGTATCATTTTTGTTTTTACTAAAGCATAAACTATGAATTAATTTCAAGTATTGACAAATCAACTGAAAAGCATTTTCTTATATTATCATTTATTTCAAATGTGAAATACACATTTAAATTACTTACCAATACTATGAAATTGCCATCGCTGATGAATTCTTTCTGGAAGAAGTTGTAAAATTTTCTAAAAATTAACATAAATAAAACAACAACAAAGAAAAAGGAATGAAAAGCAAGGAATGAGTCCACATTCTGTGCAATGTGAAAAATTAAAGAGCTTACACTAAACTTTAAGAGTTTTTTAGGTAAAAGGTAGTATTACAAATACAAGTTAGTTTTTGAGCTAAGCTGATAATACTGGCATTTTTTCCAAAATGGCATATAATCAACATTTGAAAACCCCCAAAACTATACTAATAAAGACATAAAACAGTAAATTAATTTTAACTTTTACAATGATATGGAAAGTAAATATATTTCTCCATAGTGATAAATACTAACTGCAATATATTTCAAAATGCTTATTTACTATTCTTAGAATTTCTGCTTTGTGGATACTACTGATAAACTTTTAAATTCTTTCAGATATTAAGATTTTTGACAGTTTCTCTTTTCAAGTAATTCCTTCTGCTGTTCTGATAAACAATGAGGAAATATTTTGATTTCACAAAAATCCCATGAAATAATTACACTGAGTTAATGTATGTGAACCTAAAGGCACTTATATGTTATGACAACTACAAGCTGAAGAACAAAACTTTTAAATTCAAAAGACCTATTTAGTTAAGCTAATATAGATGTCTATTAATTGGAAATAAACACTTTTTACATATAATACTTTCATAATTCTGCCTTTAATTTCATTTCCGTATTGCATACATGTGGATTATTCTAAATCTACAGCTGCTGTCTGTCCTACGCTGCTGAACTAAGCTCTCAGTACTCTACTTACTAAATAACATTTGTGTGTGCTTGGTGTTACTGATGCTCTTACTACTATAGGTACCAGAAACACCATGAATTGGATGTTCATAAAGGCTAAATACTATACTAGACTACTTTATATAATTTTATCTTATTAGTCTTCACAATCAACCTAAAAAGAGTTTATTAATCTTATTTGACAAATGAGAACATGGGTTAAGTAATGTACTTAGGTTAGAAAGTAAAATAATCTGGCTGGTGTGGCTCAATGGGTTGAGCGTTATCCCATGAAACAAGAGGTTGCTGGTTTGATTGCAGGACAAGGCATATGTCCAGGTTGCAGGCCTGATCCCCAGTGAGAGGCATGCAGGAAGCAGCCAATCAATGGTTCTATCTTCTCTCCCTCTCCCTTCCTCTCTCTCTAAAATATCAATAAAAAACATCTTTTAAAAAAGAAAGCAAAAGATATGCCTATTTATAAAATGTGTGCTTTTATACTATTCTGCTCAAAGGATAGTATACATGTTTTACTCTTCTCTCATATGATCTCACACAAGATGATAAAGAAATTACAAAGTTCTTCACAGATCAAAGCTGGTCTCACATGAGATACACAAACTTCTTTACCTTTGCCCTCTTCATACTTCTATCACAGCAAGCCAACAATTGCATAATTATAATTATTTTGGAAAGCAATAAAATTATTTTGAAGACAAGTCTGTGACTGTTCAAAAGCATTCCTAAATTATGACTATGAAATTATAATTTAGATTTAATCCCTTATAATATGTAAATGAACATGTCTACATGTTTTTGTGGTTAATATAAAAATGAATGAAATTTTGTGTATTCTTAACTGCACAGAAAACATCTTACACCATATTACTAATATTACATAATGAAGTTTTTTTATTCCAAAAAGAAGAGATCACTTTATAATTTCTTCATTAAAAAATTATCATTAGTCTCTAAAGAAATATTTATTGTCTCCATTATAAGTAGAAAACATAAGCACACAAATTAAATTTTTTTTCAAAAGATGAAAACTCTGTACCTAACATCATCTTTTCCTAATAAAGTTTAGTGAATCATTAAAGACAAAGATTACTGTTCAAAGAATAAGTATATAGGGTATACCAAAAATATGTATACATAAACTTTAAATAATTATGGAGGCAGTGTTTATTAAAATACATCTTATTTTTAAAACTGAGCTATCAGCTGTTAAAGTGTGTATAAATTTTTATATATTACATATAAAAAATAAATATTACCTTTTTTTAATATATTTTATTGATTTTTTACAGAGACAAAGGGAGAGGGACAGACAGTTAGAAACATCGATAGGAGAGAAACATCGATCAGCTGACTCTTGCACACCCCCTACTGAAGATGTGCCCGCAACCCAGGTACATGCCCTTGACTGGAATTGAACCTGGGACCTTTCAGTCCTCAGGCCAATGCTCTATCCACTGAGCCAAACCGGTTAGGGCAAATATTACTCTTTAATAGAAGAAATGTATATTACATATAAAAAAATAAACATTACTTTTTAATAGAAGAAATACCCTGAAAAGCTTCTATTACCTTATTAATCATTTCAGTTTCCAAGATATAAAGTAAGCATGAATGTCTAAAAGAACACTTTCTATCAATTATCATCTTGCTTACTCTGTGGCTACTTTTATTCTTTTCCAAAACATCTAAGTTTTAGTATTTGCCTTGTAAACAATTCAGGCAAACACTTGAGAAGGTAAATATGAGCAAATTCTTCAGGGTTAATGACTAATGAAATTAAATGCAGGACAGGTACCAACATCAGTTACTTCTATCTGGAACCTTGAAAAAAAAACAAACTTTCTTTTTCTAACTGTGATTAAATCAATATAAATCAACAGCTAAGAGAGATATCAGATTGCTCAAATTCTTCCAAACTGTATCAAAATACAAAACAATGAATTATCTTTAATTCACTGCACATAGAACAGCTCAATCTTTAAAAGTGATTTCCAAATTCTTTACTATGCCTTTCAAGTCACAAGGTCTAAACCTGACTTTCTCCAGATCTCTGAATTCTGGATAAAGATCAGAAAACTCCTATCACTGTTTGATTTCAAAGACAAAAGGAAGAGCAAAGAGTTATTTTAAAAGCAGGCTCTCAGTGGGTGGGAGTGAGGGCACTGTAATTTTTATTAATGTGGTAAAAATAAAACACAAATTTTAGCAAAGTATCAAATGTTGTTTCCTTTTTATTTAGCAATAAAGACTTGTCCTACAGCACTCCAAAATAATATAGAACAATAGTTTATAAAATATTTAAAACTATTTTATACAAGTTTGCAATGAAAAGCAATTAAAACAGAAACTATAAATTCCTTAGGTATATAACAGTTCCATAAAGTTATCCTCTCAGGTAAAAATGTTTTAGAATTTTTAAAAACCCTGGCAGGTATGGCTCAGTTGGTTAGGCTTCATCCCACGCATGGAAGGGTTGTTGGTTCGATTCCTGGTCAGGGCACATGCCAGGGTTGTGGACTTGATCCCCTCATAAGGGACATACAGAAGGCAGCTGATCGATGTTTTTCTCTTTCCCTCTCCCACTTTCCTCTTTCTCTAGTATCAATGAAAATATTATTTTTAAAAAAACTCATTCGTGCACTTGGTGGGTCCTGGCCAGCACCTTCTCGCAATCTGGAACCCCTCAGGGAATGTCAGACTACCAATTTTGGCCCAATCTCCAGGGAGCGGGCCTAAGCCGGCAGTCGGACATCCTTAGCACTGTTATGGAGGCGAGAGAAGCTCCTGCCACTGCTGCTGCGCTCACCAGCTGTGAGCCGGGCTTCTGGCTGAATAGTGCTTCCCCCTGTTGTTGTGCACTGACCACCAGGGGGCAGCTCCTGCATTGAGCATCTGCAACCTGGTGATCAGTGCGTGTCATAGCAACTGATTGTTCCGCTGTTAGTTCGATTTGCATATTACCCTTTTATTATGTAGGATACCAATTTCCTGGTGTCAAATGTGTGAAAACATAATTGTATCTGTACCTAAAAATAATATATGCACCTTAAAAGATAATTAAGTCAGGTATATTTTTAGGTTAAAAAATGTAATTCAGTTTTTGAAAAGCACAGCAGATTCAGTATTTTATTTATTTAATATATTTGTATTGCTTTCAGTGAGGAAGGGAGAGGGAAAGAGAAACATCAATGATGAGAGAATCACTGATTGGCTGCATTCCACACACCCCACACTGGGGATTCAAGCCTGCAACCCAGGAATGTTCCCTGAGAGGGAATCAAACTATGACTTCCTGCTTTACAGGTTGGCACTCCACCACTGAGCAATACCAGCAGGGCCACAGTGTTTTATTATATAGTTTATAGTTCAATATATTCCTTTGTATGTTCCAGGTACTACTTTTGTAAAAAAAAAAAAAAAAAAAAAGATTAGCAGGTTCTTACCTCAAAAATAAAAAGTATAGCATCCAATTCCTCCCTTTGAGACTTGTGACCTAAAACATTTTTACAGAAAAATATTTTAAACATTATCATTTTATCCTCACTGTTAACAACCACTTAAATAGTCTAACATATCTCTTGCACTGAAGTTTTTTCTGGGATTTTTAAAAATAAAATGGTTAAAGTATATTCTGTTCAACGTGAACACAGTATCACAGCATCTCTGTCTACTCTTTTTCAACAACTAAATTTAGACTACACATATTTATGTCTAAAAGCAAGTCATAAGATAATATAGAAAACTTTAAATGAACTCTGAAACTAAAAATATGAAAATGACTGCTCAAACCTGATACATGCCTCTAGGGCACACCAAGAAATGTGAGGAAACAAGCAAATCATTCCAGGAAAAAAGCAAATCTGCTAAGCCTTTTCAAAATAATAATAGTACCATGAACCCATAGTTGTGCAAGGAGTATTAAAAGCTGTCTGCCAAAAAAAAAAAAAGCCTATGTTCAAGAGTCTATTTTAAAGTGAAAATATATGACAATTATTGGAAACATTAACATAAACCAGAACCAATTATCAACATCTTACCTTTCTGTTTAAGACTAGCTTCAATAGTCACAAAATTCTCAAAGAACACATAATATATATGTGAAAAATGCTGGTCAAAAAACTGCTTAAGATCGATAGACTCTGCATTCTCTGAAAAATAAATGAAAAAAACTTAGTGATTACTATTTATAAATATGTTAAATTATGTTCAGTAGATATGACAGTGACAAGTTTTCTTTAAAGATTTTAGCTTTAATTTTATAAAATGATCTAGTTGTCATAATCTTTGTTTTGCAAAAGAAAACAATGTCTTAGACTTATTCAAAACCATTGACCAAACCAAAAAAAGAAGCCAAGTTCCATTTTCAATTCACAAATATGCCGCTAACTTCTTCCTTAAGACAGTTTAAAATCAGTATTTTCATGAGTAATAATGTATTGTGCCTAAAATACATGTTTTCAGTAAACAGGTATCTAACAACATGTTTTATAAATAAGTACCTTAAGTATTATAAAGCTTAAATACAGGTGATAGTGCTCTAAAAGAATTGTCAGTGTAGTCCAGGATACACAAAACTAAACATACAAGAATGGGCTTATAGTTGAGAGTATGTGAAACAGAGTTTATTCTTGTACTATTAACTAGTGCCTCGGTGCACGAAATTCATGCATGGGGGCAGGGAGGGGGTTCCCTAAGCCCAGCTTGCACCCTCTCCAATCTCCCACAGGGATTAGGCCTAAACCAGCAGTTAGACATCCCTCTCACAATCTGGGACCGCTGGCTCCTAAATGCTTACCTGCCTGCCTGCCTGATTGCCCCTAACCCCTTTAACTGCCTGCCTAATCACCCCTCACCTCTCTGCCTGGCTGCCTGATCGGCCCTAACTGCCTCTGTCTGCCTGATCACCCCTAACTGTCCTCTGCTGCCGGCAAGATCTCACCCCCATCTGCCCTTCCCTGCTGACCTGATTGCCCCCAAATGCTTCTGCCTGCCTGATGGCCCCTAACTGCCTCTGCCTTGGTACCCACCACTATGGCTTTGTCTGGAAGGAAGTCAGATGACTGGAAGATGGCTGGTTGACCTGGTTTAATAAGCATATTACCCTTTTATTAGTATAGACTATATAGGACTAGAGGCCCGGTGCACAAAATTTGTGCAGTCAGGGGGGAGGGGGCATCCCTCAGCACGGCCTGTGCCCTCTCACACTCTGGGACCCCTCAAGGGATGTCCACCTGCTGGCTTTGGCCCGATCCCCCTAAGCTGGCAGTCAGACATCCCTCTGGCAGCCTAGGAGCCTTGGGGGATGTCCACTTGCCAGCAGGGAGCAGGCCTAAGCTGCAGTTGGACATCCTTAGTGCTGCTGAGGAGACAGGCGAGAGAGGCTCCTATCTCCAACTCTGGTTGGCAGCTGTCAGCCTGGCTTGTGGCCAAGCAGAGCTCCCTCTGTGGGTGTGCACTGACTACCAGGGGGCAGCTCTTGCATTGAGCATCTGCCCCCTGGTGGTCAGTGTATGTCATAGTGACCAGTCATTCCCACTGGTTCTGCTGTTAGGGTCAATTTGCATATTACCCTTTTATTATATAGGAGGATAGAGGCCTGGTGCATGGGTAGGGGCCGGTTGGTTGGCCCTGAAAGGTATCCCGGATCAGGGTGAGGGTCCCACTGGGGTTCCTGGCCAGCTTGGGTGAGGCTGGCTGGAAGCAGGTTTCTGGGATTTATTTATATTTTTTTATATTTGAAACTTTGTTGCCTTGAATGGAGGCCACAGCTGGCAAGGGCAGGTGGGAAGCTTGGCTTCCTCCATCACTGGGGCAACCAAGCCTCCTGCTTGCTCCAGCTCCATGGCTGCCGGCCACCATGTTGGTAGGGTTAATTTGCATATAGTCGCTCTGATTGGCTGGTGGGCGTGGCTTGGGGCATAGCAGAGGTGCAGTCAATTTGCATGTTTCTTTTGTATTAGATTAGATAGGATTGCTTAAATGGGGGGGGGGGTGTTAAGCCTTTTTCAGCAGAGAAGATGCACTTGGTAGACAAAAACACATAATCCCTATATCTGGACTGACAGCCAGCTATATGTACTATACTGCCAAAGCGGTCATTAAAAAATTGAACCACTTTCTTTTACCTTACACCAAACAGCTGTTGCCCTTAAAACCCTTCCTCAGCCCCCACCTTAGGTTCTGCCTTTGCAGTTCACCTAGATTAGGTTCAGACTGGTTGGTTTCTATGCCAGTCAGCGTCAAAAGCTCCACCTCCTAGGCAGCCATTGGCTCCTCACACTTCACCTCGATTTGGTACTGACTGGTCTGTTTCAATGGCAGTCAGCATCGAAAGCTCCACCTCCTAGACAGCCATTGGCTCCTGGCACTTCACCCAGATTTGATTCTGATTGGCCGGTTTCTATGCCAGTCAGCATCTCCAGGCCTGATCAAAGAGGCAGGGCTGGTCAGCAGCCCTACAAAGGCCCAGAGAGAAACAGAGCTGCTGGTGAAGCCTGGAGAGAAAGAAAGAGACAATGGCTGATCAACAGCTGCCAGGAAGCTGCAGATCAGACCCTGGCTCTCTCTCTCTGCAGGCATCTCTCTGGGCCTGATCCAAAGCCCCCTCAGCATTTAGTGCTGGGTCACTGCCCTGGCACCAGCTGCAGTCAGTGCTGGTTGCCACGGCAACTCAGCACTGACTTTCTTGTTAGGTTGAACTTTAGGTCGTTAAGGACCCTGTACATATACAGATTATTGTATTACTTGTTTGTATTACAACTGTAAAACTACTTTTGCCCACTCCTGTATAATTGTACCCACAGTAGAAAGTGTTAGGATCTGAAAATGAAGTGACAAAGTATAATGGCAATTCAGAAACACAAAATTTCTTTCAAAGCTCAATGAGAGGTGAAAGTGGAGAAGGAAAAAATGCCTGAGGACATATTCCTTATAAAGACCCTTAAGGATAGAAGTACTCTGGATATGAGTTGGTGGGGTTGAACGGGAAGGGCATTCTACACATAAACACACAGAGTGAAAAACATGTGAAATAGGACTCAGAAAAAAATGATTCATTTTGGCTAGAGCTTAAGAGCATTTTAATAAAAATGAAACACTGCAGTTTCATACCAACTAATTTCAAAATGAGTTGCTGATTTGTTGACTTGTATATTTGCTACTGAAACCAAGTCTCAGTGTAGCCCAATGCATTCATGGCATAGAATCAAAACCCCTGGAGATAATGCTTTCATTGTATACTTTATAACAGAATATCTGCAAGACTGAAGACATTCTACTCATTCTAAACACCTTTTCCCCTTTATCCACCACTTTCATGTCTTTCTTATTTTACCAACACAATGTATGTTAAATCTGTACCAGCTCATACTCTCAATACCTGGCAGGGGAGGACAGTTGGGGGAGGACAGTTGGGGGAGACCAGGCCAGCAGGAAAGGCAGTTGGGGGCAAGATCAGGCTGGCAGGGGAGGGGAGTTAGGGGTGAGATCAGGCTGGCAGCGAAGGGCAGTTAAGAAAGACCAGGCAGAAAGGGGCAGTTAGGGGCGATCAGGCTGGCAGGGGAGGGCAGTTAGGGCCAATCACGCAGGCAGAGGCAGTTAGGGGTGATCAGGCAGGTGAGCAGTTAGTGGCCAGTGGTTCCAGATTGTGAGAGGAATGTCCCCTAAGGGGTCTCTGATTGGAGAGGGTGGAGGCCGGGTTGTGAGAACCCCTCCCCCGTGCACAAATTTCATGTACCAGGCCACAAGTATGTATATAAAAGCCAAGCGACTGGTTGCTATGACGTGCACTGCGGCTGGCCAACTGGCCCAATAGGGGGGCATCCCCTCCCCCCATTCGGCCCCCAACACTCCAATCACGAACAGGGTCGGCCAGCCAACCATCCTCGGCCCCTCCCTTGGCCGGCCACACCCAATATCGCCCTCCCCAGTCTGATCAGGGGTGGGGCCAGCTACCCAACCTCCTGCATCCCCTCTCCCCCCACTGGCCCAGCCAAAGCGGCCCCCATGGGGGGGGGGGTCAGCTGGACCCCACACATGCATGAATTCATGCACTGGACCTCTAGCTATTAATAAACTCTTATAAACTTCATTATATTCATTTTGTAGCTTGGAAAATTTTTACCTTGGAAAAGATTTCATACCCTACTGACAAGTAAAACGACATTCCTTCATCTCAACTATATCTAGCACACCCAGATTTCACTCCTATCTGTGATATAACCTCTTAATTTTTCATAGAACTAGGGGTAAATAATGAACACAAACTGAATTGTTTCCTATATGCTATACATTCTTCTAAGAAGTGTGTAACATAAAATCTGTTTTATAGATGAGAAAACAGGCACAAGTAATTTATTCAGGAACAAGTATATAATTTAGCTAGTTAGAAGCAGAATTAGGGATTGGAACCCCACAGAGCCTGGATCAAATGTCCATTTAACCTCTATGTTTTTCAGCTTCCAGTAATCTATAATAATAAAAGTGTAATATGCTAATTAGACCAGACAAGTGAATGACTTTCCAGATGTCCTTCCAGATGACCTTCCAGATGAAGCCAGGGCTGCAAGGGCTGAGGCAACTGCTGCAGCTGCAAGGACTGAGGCAAGCCATGCAGCTGCAAGGGCTGAGCCCCTTGCACAAATTTCATGCATCGGGCCTTTAGTATGTCCTAAAAGCAAGCTGCAAAAGATTTAAACTTTCCAAGTAAATAACTCAACTGTATCCCAGAACAGAAGTCAAAAAAATTCATCCATAATAATAATAAAGTAATATGCAAATTAGACTGGACGTCCTTTCAAACAACCTTCCAGATGAAGCCAAACTGTAAGGGTTCCAGGTGTCTGCCAGCAGCCAGAGGGAAGTCTGGGTCCTCTGAAGCTGGAAGATGGAGGGAAGCCCAGGTCCCGGGTGCCAGAGAAAAACAGGTGCTGGCAGCTGGGGGAAGGAAGGCCCACTCTTGCATGAATTTCGTGCATAGGGCCGCTAGTATGTATATAAAATGCTAGAGGCCCAAAGCATGAAATTTGGCCCTCGCAGCCCCAGCCAGCCGTTGCAGCCCTGGCCAGCCCTCACAGCCCCAGCTTCTAGAAGGACATCTGGACAGTCACCCAGAATGTTGTCTGGACGGTCGATCTCCTGTTTGGTCTAATTAGCATTTAGCTCTTTTATTATACAGGATACTGAACCAGGCATGCAAAAATGTGAGAAAACCTAATTCATATGAAGAGAATAAACAATCAAATTTAAACTAGATATTAACACATGTTAGAATGAATACAGAAAGGCATTGAAATAATTATTCTGCCCTGGCTGGTGTGGCTCCAATTGGTTGGAGCATTATCCTAGACACCAAAAAGTGGCAGGTTCAATTTGCTGTTAGGGTACATAACCAGGTTGTGGGTTCAATCCTCAGTCAGAGCACATATAGGAAGCAATCGATGTTTCTCTCATCAATGTTTCTCTTTCTTTCCGCCCCCCCTTCTCTCTAAAATCAATTTTTAAAAGTTATTCTAACTGTATTCCATACAACCAAAACACTGAGGACAGAATATATTTCTATAGATAAAAACTACAATGTTTAATGTGAAAAGTAAACTAGATGAAATTAATAGCAAATTGATGTTGCAAAAGAGAAAAGTGGATTTAAAAAAATTGAAAAGCACATAAGTGAGCCGTGACACAATTTCAAGTGGTCTAACAAACGAATAATTGAAACACCCAAGGAAGAAGGGCAGAAAAGTATTTGGAGAAATGATTTATAAACGATGAAAATCACAAACCCACATATGCATGAAGCTTAACAAATCCCAAGAAGAACAAATGGGAAGAAAAATTCACCAAGGCACTTTATAACTAAACTAGAGAACTGGTGCATGAAATTTGTGCACTTGGGGGGGGGGGGTCCCCTCAGCCCAGCCTGCATCCTCCCCAATTTGGGATAACTCTCACAATCCAGGACTGCTGGCTCCCAATCGCTCACCTGCCTGCCCATCTGATTGCCCCTAACTGTTTCTACCTACCAGCCTAATCACCCCCTAACACTCCCCTACCAGCCTGATCGACACCTAACTGCTTCCCTGCTGGCCCTGTCACCCCCAACTGCCCTCCCTTGTCAGCCTAGTCACCCCTAACTGCCCTCTCATGCTGGCCCGATTGCTCAAAAATTAAAAAATAAAACTGCTGTTTGACCCAGTGATTCTACTCCTGGGAATATATCCTAAGAATCCTGAAACATCAATAAGAAAGAATACATGTACCCCTATGTTCATAGCAGGGTTACCTACAAGAGCTAAGAACTAGAAACAGCCAAAGGGCCTATCAGTTGATGAGTGGATAAAAAACCTATGGTAGAGAACCAAGATGGTGGCTGTACTTCCTGCCTCCCACAACCACATCAAAACTAAAACTAAAAGACAAAACAGATATCATCCAGAACCATGGGAAGGCTGGCTGAGTGAAGTCTGACAAGTAGAGGAAAGGAGAAAAGCACACCTAGACTGGTAGGAGGTGCAGAGGTGCGTAAGAGCAGAGGTATGGAAGCGTGCAAAATGGGCTGGCAACTGGGTACGCTGTGCTAACCTGTTTTCAATTGGGAGGGAGATACAAACTCCTGACTGGTCTGAAATCCAGTTCTTTGCGAGACTGAGGACCCAGACTCATATGGGGAGAAACTGGACTGTCTGGCATTGGGCTGGATCACGAGGGCAGCTTTCTCTCAGAGGTGCTTGCAGCGTTCACTGTTCCTGCATGGGGCCACAAGACACAGAAACCCAGAGATCTGTAGGGGAAGGGCTGATGGGCACTCATTACTATTTGCACCACCCAGTGATTCCCTGAGACCATGCCCCACCCAATTTATAACCCCACTCAAGCTGTGTGAATCAGCTTTTGCGTATGAATGGCCTGGCTTTTGCAAAGAACGCCAGAGCTTCCAAAAGAAGGCCTAAGGCTTGTCAGCAGCCAGCACTGCTTCATAGCTGCGCCTCATCTGGACACCTCCAAATCAAAGAGGAGGAATCTTCAGTTGTCTCTGTAGCTCCTGCTAGGTGGCCTCAGGCAGTGGCTGACATTGCACCTCCTTGGAGATCTAAGAGCCAGTGTAACCAGTGGTCAAAGTGAGATGACACCAGATTACAACTCTTCAGATCCATAAGAGACAAACTCAGAGGGCAAACTCAGTGAACACCAAAGCCCCAATGAAGCAAGTCCTGCCCCATAAGGGTGTTTCCAGCACAGCAGTTTCCCCATGTAGACACAACTGGTCCTCACAGCCAACTAGTCATTTCCTCACAGTGATACCAACAGCAATGAAGGCTTAACTACAAGAGCAATCAAGGCTTAACTACAACAAGACTGTGCACCCAGCCCACAAAGGGATGCACCAAGAGCGTCCACATCAGGTGTTTGGGGAGGCTGAGCCACTGGTCCCTATAGGACACCTAGCATACAAAGCCACTCTATCAACACAGGGAAGAAGACAAAATGTGGAAACAAAGAAACAGGTCACAAATGAAAGAAATGGAGGAAAGCAAACGACTGGACATAGAGTTCAAAACCACAGTTATAAGGTTACTCAAGAATCTTCTAGAAGCCTTCGAGAAATTTAGTGAGACACTCAAACATGAAAAAGGACCAATCAAATTAAGCATACACTGACTGAAATAAAGAATAATATACAGAGATCCAACAGCAGACTACAGGATCCCAAGAATCAAGTCAAAGATTTGAAATATAAAGAAGCAAAAAATACCCAACAGGAAAAGCAAACTGAAAAAAGAATACAAAAATATAAAGACAGTGCAAGGAGTCGCTGGGACAACTTCAAGCGTACCAACATCAGAATTACATTGGTGCCAGAAGAAGAGAGAGAGCAAGATATTGAAAACCTATTTGAAGAAATAATGACAGAAAACTTCCCCTACCTGGTGAAAGAAATAGACTTACAAGTCCAGGAAGCACAGAGAACCCCAAACAAGAGGAATCCAAAGAGGGCCACACCAAGACACGTCATAATTAAAATGCCAAGGGCAAAAGACAAAGAGAGAATCTTAAAAGCAGCAAGAGAAAAACAGTTGGTTGCCTACAAGGGAGTACCCATATGACTGTCAGCTGATTTCTCAACAGAAACTATGCAGGCCAGAAGGGAGTGGCAAGAAATATACAAAGTGATGAATAGCAAGAACCTACAACCAAGATTACTTTACCCAGCAAAGCTATCATTCAAAATTGAAGGTTAGATAAAGAGCTTCACAGATAAGAAAAAGCTAAAGGAGTTCATCACCACTAAACCAATATTATATGAAATGCTGAAGTGTATTCTTTAAGAAGAGGAAGAAGAAAAGAGTAAAGATAAAAATTATGAACAACAAAGTGACAACAAGTACATATCTATCAACAAGTGAATCTAAAAACCAAGTGAATAAAAAATCTGATGAACAGAATAAACTGGTGAACAGAACAGAATCAGGGGCATAGAAAGGGAGTTACTGACAATTCTCGGGGGGAAGGGGGTGTGAAAGGTGCAGGAAGAGAATGGACAAAAATCGAATACCTATGGATGAGGACAGTGGTGGAGTTAAGGGCAGGGGGTGGGAACCAGCTGGAAGGGAGCTACTGGGGGGGGGGAGATGAACAACTGTAATAATCTCAACAATAAAGATTTATTTTTAAAAATATATATAGCAATACTCTTCTAAATATATCTAAAGATCCAATGTAACCTCTATCAAAATTATAAGTGGTTTTTTGCAGAAATTGAGAAGTTGATCCTAAAATTCATAGTAAAATAAAATAGACCAAGAATAATCAAAACAAACTTTGGGGAAAGAAAAGATATACTTCTGGTTATAAAATAAGTGTTGGGGATATAATGTACAATACTGTGACTATAGTTAAGACCATACTGTGTATTTGAAAGTTTCTAAGGTTAGATCTTAAAAGTTCTCACCACAAGAAATAAACTTTGCAATTATAATATGATGATATGTTAACTAGATTTAGTATGATGATCATTTTTGGAATATTTACTAATAGTTAAGTTTCATATTTGACATTTATTATTTCATTAACTCCTTTACTCTTTTGCAGTTGCCTAAAACCTAGCAAATCACTCTACATCATTACTTAAGTAATTGTTCAGATCCACCATTTTCAGATTTTTAAAGATGAATAATAATTTTTCTTAAAAGCATTTTACAAGAAATGGCATGTATAAAACAAGTGGTTTATAGTAATAAGCAGCTTTCCTCTATAAGGCTCTAAGGACAAGTGACGAAAATGCACAGATGACTGGAAACTTTGAAGCTACTAATTTAAAACTAGTGACCTGGTGCAAGGATTCGTGCACAGTGAAAGGAAATTAATTAGAAGGTGGCTGGCAGGCCTGGGTGAAATGGGCTGGACACACCCTGGAGCTAACCTCCTGTGATTCCTCCCTGGCCGGCCGCACCTGGGGTGGCACCGTGGCTCAAAGGGCATCTGCAGACTGAGCAGGTTCCCTCCGGCAGGTGGGGTCCCTCAGCCTGGCATATGGGGATCGGGCTAAAACTTGCTCTCCAACATCCCCCAAGGGGTTCCGGAGTGCAAGAGGGCATTCTGCAAAGTTGATGTTATACAGGGTGTGGAACGCAAATGCAAGTGTGCAGTAAACCAGATTCAGGGCCGATAGTGACCCAGCATCAACGTAACCCACGGCTGAAGGTGGAATCATGCAGCCCCATGAGGAATCGGGCTCTCTTCTCTCTGGGTTTTGGGTGTGTCACCCGAGAATTACTGCTGCCAAGTCACTGCAGCTTGGCAGCTCCTGCGTGCATTGAACGTCTGCCCTCTGGTGGTCAGTTCGCATCATAGCTACAGGTTGGACAGACACTTAGCATACTAGCCTTTTATATAGAGATAACTAGGGGCCTGGTGCACAAAAATTTGTGCACTCGGGGAAGGTCCCTCAGCCTGGCCTGTGACCTCTTGCAGTCTGGGACCCCTTGGGGGATGTCCACCTGCAGGGGCACCTGGCCAGCGTAGGTGAGAGGCTGATGGCTATTTGCAGCAAGGCTGGCTGGGATTTATTTAACTTCTAAAGTTGAAACTTTGCTGCATTAACTGGAGACCAGGTCAGGTTGCCCCTGATAATCCAGGCTCCCAGCACTTCCTTGTGGAAAGCAGGTAATTGAAGTTTATTTTCTATAATTGAAACTTTGTTGTCATGAGCAGAGGCCACAGCCGGCCTAGGCAGACAGGAACATTAGCTTCCTCCATCGCTGGGGTAAGCCACCTGCTTATTCCAGCTCAGGCTGCCCACAGCTCCCATTGACCCAATGTCCCAGCGAGGCTGGCTGGAATCAGGTTTCTGAGGTTTATTTATCTTCTATAATTGAAACATTGTTGCTTCGGGCAGAGGCCCAGCCGGCCTAATGGAAGCCTCCTGCTTATTCCAGCTCTGTGGCTGCCGGCCGCCATCTTCGCTAGGTTAATTTGCATACAGCCATTCTGATTGGCTGGTGGGTGTGGCCTGGCTGATGGGCGTGGCTTGGGTGTCTTGGAGTGATGGTCAATTTGCATATTACTCTTTTATTAGATTAGATGTAGATAATGGCAATAAGTTTTGAGTAACACCCACAGCCATTTACTAGTTGTGATATTGTGATTGAGGAAAGACTGAAGAAATACAATTAAGTCACCATAGCCAAGCTAACAAAATTCCTTAACACATTAAGCACCAAGCCTGTTTTGTCTTCCTTTCCATTTAGCTTGTAATATCTGATTTCAGCGATATGCTGGCGGCACCAGTGACTAACCAAACCAAAAGGAAAGTGTAGTATCAATCACCGGTGACTGACATGGCACTTAACCTGTTAAAGAGAGCTGAAACATGAGTAATAGATTTTTATTTTAACTGTGGTAGCCAGTTAGACAGACATGAACACTGCAAGGACAATGGACCAGGTACAGAAGGTCACTGATGGGAAAATTCCCGGGTGCCTAGCAATGAGCAAAACTGGGAAAACAAGGACCTCAACCCTAGAGTAACCTATCCTCCCTTAGCATATCATAGATACTGTGGTTTAATTCCCTGACATTTCATACTGCTAGTTATGGATATGGAGGCTCCCTTGACCTTTCATCTCCTGGCACATACCTAGTCATGTGGTAGACCCTTAGAGGAGATACAAAGGGAGGAAGAGTGGCTTCATTGGCCTCCCATGCAGGTCCTTGTGTGACCATTCCTTTAAGCATTATGAACCAGGGATAACTTCTAGACCTCAGTTGTGTTTCAGCTCCAAGCACAGAAAAGCTATAAAACCAGACAAGGGATGCCAAGGCTTACATCAGGACCAACTGCATAGACTATTGACTCCCAGCCATGGTAAGGTCTAATCAGTAGAGTCCAAGACCCTGAAAGGATACACCTGGAAAGCTGATATTCTAATATTCCCTCCACAGGGCCTTTCCTACAATCTCCACCCTTAAATACCCTGAGGAAAGAAAACCAAGATGAAGGCCTAGGTAAATGCAGGTATTTGCAGCCTCCCACAACCACATTAAAAGAACAACTAAAATATGGAACTATCATTCAGAATCGCATGAAATGTGACTAATTGGAAGTCCAACAACAAAACAAACTGATGAATAAAATAGAACCAGAGGCGTGGAAACATCGAACAGACTGATAAATATAAGAGGGAAGAAGGGAGGGGTGGGGGGAATGAACAAAAGAACATATATGCAATACCTATGTACACAGACAATAGGGTGGTGAAGGCCTGGAGCAGGGTGGGAACCAGGTGGAGGTGGGCAATGGGGGGAGAAAATAGGGACATCTATAACACTCTCAACAATAAAGATTTAATATTTAAAAAGAAAAGAAAATACCAGCAATAATTTTTATTTCCTTTGATTAATTCAAGTCTCCTTTGTTTTCCCAAAATGTTACTTGTAAATAATTTTCTAATTTACTCTTTTTAAAAAACAATTAAAAGACTGAGAATAAAGTACAGGATCTAGGCCATCATGAAAATCAGTCAGGGGTTTGTACTCAATTTATTTTTTAAGAATAAATTTTTACTTGACTTTGAAAGGTCATAATAGCTCTGATTCAATTTTTATCACCATTAAGGTTCCAATTGAAATTCAAATAATGTTTTTAATTCTTCCATAAATTCTGTGCTTTAAATGCATTTTTTTTCATGTAATCTTCCAACAATAACTGAGGTAATATTACTTTAATTTTATATATAAGTAAATTATCTATATAAGTATTAAATAAATAATAGCTGAGATCAGAATCCAGAAACTCTAAAGTTCTCTACTATATCTTCCTACTTACCAGCTATTTAATACTCAAATTTCTTGGGGATTAATTACTCTCTACCACACTGGCTGTTGCAGGGATTACATTTAAAATGCCTGGTCCAGAGTCAGCAACATAAAAGTGGTCAACAATATTAGCTATCATTACCAATATATGACAGCTGCTTCTATAAAAATGTTCACTCCTTAAAAACTTCTAAAAGATAATGAAGAAATGAAACTGTATCTGAAATGGACTTTTGTGGAAAAGTTGAACTATTTACTTAGTAATTATTAGAATGCTAAAAATCCTGAGAATAATAATACTCAGCTATAAGAATATACTTGAATTCTGAAATCCATAATGAGTATTTAAATTGTTTCAATTTTTTCATTATTTTAAAAAACAGTGCACAGATCCTCAAACTTATCCACTTAACACTCTCAGAATACTAAGAAATAAAGATGTTGATAATTTTGACAACTTTATAAGCTTTTCTAAATTTTATAAATTTTTAATGGCCCATCAACTAAGAGAATTAACTATTTTAAACATGTTGCAATGCAAATGTTCCTTAGTTTGCAATTCTTGTCTTTTGACTCTGTTAATGATGAGTTGTACTACTATAAATTTCAAGTATTTTATATAGGCAAATTTATCAATCATTGCTGTGACAATTTCTAAGTTTGGTATAAATGCTAAGACTGGCCTTCCCTATTCTAACACTTAAAATATATCAGCCCTAGTTGGTGTGGTTCAGTTTGTTGAGTGTTGTCCTGTGCACCAAAAAGTTTGATTCCCAATTGTAGTACATACAGGAGGCGGCAGACTGATGTTTCTTTATCTCCCTCTGACTTCCCTCTCTAAATCTTCCTCCCTCTCTAAAATCAGTACGAAAAGTCCTAGTTGCTTTTGCTCAGTGGTTACAGTGTTGACCTGCAGACTGAAGGGTCCTGGGTTCAATTTTGATCAAGGGCATATACCTTGGTTTCAGGCTTGATCCCTGGCCCTTGTCAGGGTGTGTGTGGGAGACAACCAATTGATGTAACACTCTCTCACATCAGTTTCTCTCTCCTCTCTCTCCCCCTCCTTTCCACTCTCTCTAAAAAAGTCAAAGGAGCGCTAGTCAGTTTGGCTCAGTGGATAGTGTGTCGGCCTTTGGACTAAAGGATCTCAGGTTCGATTTCAGTCAAGGGCATGTACCTTGGCTGCAGGTTCCCAGGCCATGGTTGGGGTGTGTGCAGAAGGCAACCAATTGATGTGTCTCTCTCACATCGAAGTTTCTCTCTGTCTCTCCCTAATTCTTCCCCTCTCTCTAAAAATCAATGGAAAAATATCCTTTGGTGAGAATTAAGAACAACAACAAGCCCTAACCAGTTTGGCTCAGTGGACAGAGCGTCAGCCTGTGGACTCAAGAGTCCCGGATTCGATTCCAGTCAAGGGCATATACCTTGGTTGTGGGCGCATCCTCAGCAGGAGGTGTGCAAGAGGCAGCTGATCGATGTTTCTCTCTCATCGATGTTTCTAACTCTCTATCCCTCTCCCTTCCTCTCTGTAAAAAATCAATAAAAATATTTTTTTTAAAAAAGAACAACAACAAAGAAACACACACACACAGTCAATGGAAAAAATATTTTCGGGTGAGGATTAATAAAAAACAAAACAAAAACTCTGTAAGAACATATTTAAAATAATAAAATATGCTTATTTTTCCTTCTAGTTTATACTGAAGAATTAAAACCATTTAGATTTTATTCTGTTATAAGTGATAGAACTGAGCTAGATTGACTCCTTAAAGTAGTTCTTTTTGTTACTTTTATGTTACTATGTTCTGATGATATATCTTTTTGTAATGTCTCCTTTGTTCTGCAACCGCCATCCTGCAACATTCTGTATCTCCCCTCCCCACTAACCAAGAATGCAAACAGTTGCCCATACCTGCCAATGAAAACACAGAGAAGTGGACTCAGTCAACTGACCTGAGCCCCCTTGTGTAATTGGACCCCTGACCAATCCCCTGGGGCCACAAGCGCTCCCCCTGCCCACAATCCAGACCCACCTGGACCCCTAACCAATCCCCGGGGGCCACGAGAACCCCCCC
>PVJC01024624.1:0-25396 GCA_004026665.1 Murina feae | reverse complement strand
TCACGGGTCCTGGGTCCTGCGCTGTCCCGCCCTGCAGCCGCTCTGTGCACTCGGGAGGTCCCTCAGCCTGGCCTGTGCCCTCTCGCAGTCTGGGACCCCTCGGGGGATGCCCACCTGCTGGCGTGCCTGACCAGCCTGGGTGAGGGGCTTTAAGGCTGCCCACAGCTCCCATTGACCCAACGTCCCAGCAAGGCCGGCTAGACACAGGTTTCTGGAGTTTTTTCTCCTATAATTGATACTGTTTCTTGAAGGCCTGGGGTTATCTTCTATAATCGATACACTGTTCCTTTAAGGCGGCCTTCTAACTACTAACGAAGCCTCCTCTGCCTCACCTTGCAGCGTCTATAATGAAACAATTGTTACTTTTACTGGTTAGGCGGGAGCTGCTCTTTCCTTCAGCTCCGGAGGATTCTATGATTGTTACATTGTTTCAAAACTGCTAGAGGCAGTTTAATCGGAGCTGAGCTGAAGGGCGCAGCTTCACTTTCGCTCCTGCCGCAATGGAAAGGGCTGTTTACTCAGGTCCGTGAGTGGCAGCCACCATGTTGGCTGGGCTAATTTGCATACAGCCGCTCTGATTGGCTGGTGGGCGTGGCTTACCCTGTCTCGGAGAAACGGTTAATTTTAATATTTCGCTTTTATTAGTTTAGATACATATATATATACACACACACATATATATAGCGAGAGAGAGAGAGAGAGAGAGAGAGAGAGAGAGAGAGAGAGAGAGAGAAATAAAAGATATACATATATTTCTATCTCTATATCTATATTGAGGTATAGATTGATATATAGATATATATGGAAAAGATAGAAGACAAAATAGAAACACTAATAGCTAACAACTACTGAGTGGCTACTATGCATTGGACACTCCTCTAAGTGCTATATACGAGGTGTCCCAAAAACATGTATACACACTTTAACTGCTGATAATTCATTTAATTTTCACCACTCTTTCAGGTTAACTGATTTGAAATAATGGGTGAAGCCAGATTAAGCTGTGAGCAAAGAAAATGTATCCACTAGAATTTTTACGAGGACACATAAAAGATAAAGCTTACAGTATAAAACTGGCAACAGCTGACGAATTGAGGGTGCATACCTAGCAAATGAAATGATTCTTGATATTTGTGATTCCATCGTGTCATGTTATCAGCAGTGCCATCAGTTTGAAAGCCGGCATTGACAAAAAACGGTATTCTGTAGCTTCTTTTAAATGTTGAAAATGAACTGCATGCTAACAAGTACTGACTTTATAATCATTCAAAGTGTGTGTACATTTTTGGGGACACCCTGTGTATGTCATCCCCTTCAACGCTGGCAACTGTCATATTGGTTGTTTTTGTTGTTATAAAGTTGAGAGTGAGGTCCTGGCTGGATAGCTCAGCTGGTGAGAGCATCTTCCCAATATGCCAAGGCTTTGTGTTAGATGCCCAGCCAGGGGACAGAGAAGAATGAACAACGAATGTAGAAAAAAAGAAGTGGGACAACAAATCGATTTCGATCTCTCTCTCTCTTCCTCTTTCTAAAAAAGTCTGAGAAGTGAAACCTGAAATCTAGGAAAATTGATCTACCATGCAGCAAGTTGATGGCGCTGGGATTTGAACTGAGGGAGCTTGCTCTGCTCTGACTCAACATTGTAACCACTACACTTCACTGTCTATCCTGCGTGACTCTAAATCTGTATTTTTTTTAAAAACAAGCGACGTGAGCCTGAAGCAGCTGTACCAAAATGTTGACAAAATCACCTGAGTGGGGATGATAGGTAGTTTGAATTTTGTTATTTTGCTTTTCTGTGCTGTTGAGAGTCACACCAAGACAAACAAACTGGGAATAAAGTAAAATAATACATGTAATTTAAATAGAGATGAAGACACAGTCTTGTCTGCAAAGTTGCCTCCTTAATGAGACTCTGCATTCTAAGGCGGGGCTCTACTCCCTGTAAATCCAAGTGTGCCGCCCTGAGACGGGCCCTGCACCCTCCCTGGCTCTCCTTCCATCCTGCGCCACCCGCCTCAAAAGTCTAGGATGAGCAGAAAGTCACTGTCTCCAGAGAAAAGCCTTCCAGCTGCTTCTGCCAGGCATCCTGGACAGCAGCCGGAGGGAGGCGGGGAGCATCCAGCTTCCCCTAGGTTTGAACCTGGGTCAGCGGGGCATAGGCAGCAAAGCCCAGGTCTCACACCTCTGAGGGTGGAGTGGGGGAGATGTAGAGACAGGGAACCTTGGAACAGCGGTGGCAAAAGTTACCAGAAATAGGAAAAGACCTGTTTGATTAAGGCATGTCTCGCTTCCCCAGACCCACACCCCCACCGCCAGCCCCTCCCTGAGTTGTGTTCAAACCCCATTGCCTCTGGAGGGAAATCCAACCCATGTGTTTCTCATTCATTTACACTTAACTCATCAGAATCCTGTTTTGAAAGAAGCCATTGGATGGTCTACAAAGTCTGAGCAAAGCTCCCCACCCCTGCGGGCTGGTTGTGGACTCACCAAATAGCCCTGCTAATCCACCAGGCCTGTGGGCAGGCTCTGTACCGCGGTGAAGGCTGTCTGAATGTCTGAACGTCTGCTCCCGGGCCTCAGACCTCTGGGAGGCCTTCTCTGTTGCCTTCTGCCTCTCTCAGGACTCACAGGCTGCCTTTGAGGGTCTGGGAAGCTCACACAGCCCAAGGGAGAGGCACCCTTCCGGGGCAAGACTGGGTTTGAGAGGTGCCTATACAGGAGAACCCAAAGGAAATAAACTTAGAGTGAGATCTCAGACACGGGAGCACATTTTAGGGCTAAGTGGCCTGCATGGGGCCTCCATCCCAGTGGGATGCTGTGCTCATCTCAGAGGTACGTGAGGAGAGGAATAAGCAGTGTGTCATATGGCCCAGGCCTGTCTCTCCAACCCAAAGTCTGAACCGGCATTATTTCCTAACCTCGGGCCTCCTTGGATTGGATTTGAACCGAGAGCTGGTCTTCCATCAAGAGCAGGGCACCAAGTGCCCATCTTCAGGGCCCAGCAGGTTTTCTTGGGTCAGTGTGGGTGGTGTTCAGGGTCAACTACTGGTGCAGAGGCGAGTTCTCTGGAGCAGACATTTGGAAGTCATTAAGCCAAAACATGGTTGACTCAGACACAGCACGCCAGAGCTAGAAAAGACCTTAGAGAACTTTGTGGTCCAGCTCCCACATTGACACATCCATCTCCTTGAGATCCCCTCCAGGAGAATTCGGGTAAGCCAAGCTCTTGCTGCTTTGGGAGAGCATGGGGCGTGGCCAGCAGAGACAAAGAAGCCTGGGCCCTCTCCAAGCAAGGCTACAACGGTATACATGCGGACTAAGCATGGAACCAAGGGAGTGGGGACTCGAGTCCTTTTGTGTGACCATCACAAGGGACTTTGACCTTTTGATAGCTCCCTTCTCTGCATTCATGTTGCTCCCTTTTCCCTGTGGTTACCAGCAAGGAAAATTCTTCAGAACCTGCCACAAGGGGTATGTGCGATCAGTGACCATAAGGCAAACAGTTTCCTGTTGGGAGCTGAGGGGAATATCAGGGGCTTGACTGAGAAAAGGGGGCAGAAGACGATAAATGACTGTTGTCACTGTTTATTGGGGGTTCCTTCAATCACGAAGCTCAGAGGCTTCAGTAATTTACTCCATGTCACCAACTACTAAGTGTCGACACCGGGGTCTAAATCCACGTCAGCTTGGCTCTAACACCATGCGATGGAATAAATCGAGGACGGGAGGACAGAGAGGGAAAGTTAGAGATGGCTCTGTGCTTCCTGTTGTGCAGGGTTGATAATCAACGAAGTCCCAGGAGAAAGTGCTGTGGCATAGAACCTAGAAAGAGAGGAGGAGGATGGCTTATTGTTAAGGGGAGGAGAATGGTCCAAATGGAGGCATCAAGTGAGTTCCAGTTGGGGTGCTCAGCTGCTCTTGCCACCAATGGTATGTGGTGGCTGCACCAGGAACCTACCAGCAGGTGGCAGTATTTCAGAACAAGAAGGTGACTCAAGTTGGTTAGGACTGATAAAAAGGGAGGTACAGAGCTCTTATTATGTGCCAGATGTTGTCATGCACATTTTATATAGAGCATTTCATTGAACCTTCATGACAACTCCATGAGGTAAGTACTCTTATTATTCTTGTTTTACACATGAGAAGGGTTTAGTAACTTGCTTGAAGTCACAGAACCAGGAAGTACCAGAACCAAGGTTCTTTATTTTATTTTTTTATTGGTTACGATATTACAAATGTGTCTTTATCCCCGATTGTCCCCTCATCCCCTCAGTCTTGCCCTCACTCTCCCCCCCTGTTGTCTGTGTCCATCACTTAAGCTTCTATGGCATGGAATCTAGGCATGCATACAAGTCCTTTGGATGATCTCCAGAACCAAGATTCTATCCAAGCAGTCTAACTCCACATGCAATTGAGCCCGGAACCCTGGCATGTGCCCTGACTGGGAATCAAATTGTGACCTCCTGGTTCATAGGTCAATGCTTAACCACTGAGCCGCGCTGTCTTGGCAGCATGCTGTCCTTTAACAAGCAACTCATGGGCCTCCTAAAGGCCAAGCACCATCCTCAGTTGTCTTAGCCTGGGCCATTCTTCCTGGGCTGTGACATGTCCCTGGAGCTGCTCACAGCACCATCGTGCCCTCTAATGAGATCCAGCCCACTTAAGCCCCACTCAGGTGCACCTCTCAGCTCTGCCCAATGCATCTGTGAGCAGCTTGATTCGGACAGATGTTTCCTGCATGTTCTGAATAGCATACATCACCCATGACCCCACTAGGGACAACCACAGAGGAGGAAGCAGGTAGGAGATAGCAAGACAGTCTTCACTCCCAAGGGTGGTTGAGTCACTCTGAGGATGCGTGACCCAGGGCACTGTGGGAAATGAAAGAGATGCAGAGTCCATCCTTACTGATCTGCAAGCTCAGTGCCATCTGAGGGCACTTAGGGTTAGGAGAAGCGAGAGGCGCTCAGCAGCACGGCCTGCCTCCCCTTCTCTGTGCCTCCATTTCTGACGTTCAAGTCCTCAGAAGTGGCTGCAAGACCATCCTCCCACTCCAGTCCACCAACACTGTGCCTCCTCCCACATACACACCCCACATGCTTCTAGCTTTTCTCTTTAAGATATGGCAGGAACAAAGGCTAGTGGTTCTTCAGGGTGGGCGGGGATGATGGGAGTGTGTGTCTGGCTCTGGAATTATCTGTACAGAGGCACATTCTTTGCCTGGACCGCCCCCACCCAGAAACATCATCATTTATTCCGTCATACACACAGCTGGGGCTGGGGGAGGCCATGACAGGTAGGCCAGGCAGGAGGTGGAGATGGGGCATTGAGGTCTTCTCCCCATCCCCCCAAACAAGACAGATATGTCCCCTCTGAACATTCTGGGGGAGATTATTTTAACAAGCACTTTTGTACCAGGAAATCAGTGTGTTTAACCTAACAAGCAAAGAACAGCCCAGTGGGGCCCATAAATCTCGTTCCCACCTATTAATTTTACGGCCTACATAAAGCAGTGTTGAAGTCCAAAGTATATGTGACCTAAAAAGGCATTGCTCATTCTGACACATATACGACGTGGCCAGGACTCGAACCCTGACCCTGACCCTCACTCCAGGAAGTCAACTCCCAAGCCTCACAGGGTGCAGGGTCTCACACTGCAGGAACCTGCCCAGCCTCCTCCTGGAAGAACAAGATAGCTGGAGGAGATGGCTGAGGAGGGGACTGGAGGATGCTGGGTTATCGGCGACTCTGGCTCCGAGGCCCCAACCAGCCTTAGGGCTGCTGTGTGGAGTCATGCAGGTTGGTCACTGCCCAAAGACACCCGGATGACAGGACAAGTGGGAGCTGAAATCCAGCCGGCTCCCTGTGCACCATGCCCACCTTCTGGGACAGGTCTGTGTCTGCCAAGAGCAGGGCACTTTTTAAAACCCACCAAAGGTGCATACGGATTGGCAGCAGTGCTCACAGCCCCTCTGGATAGTTTCTGATCCCCAAATCCAATGACTCACCGTGCTCCCCAAACCAATGACACGGTCCTCCCACTAGGGGATTCCATGCCAATTGTCAACTCCTGACATCAGCCACATGCTGATCCGCACCAATCCTCAGCAGGCGTTAATTGTCTACTCACCACATAATGGTCAAAGCTGGGCCACTCTGGCCACCCCACAGCAGCTATGTATTGATCCTCACAGTCAGCAGGACACAGACCACTCCAAAGCAACTGAACTCTAAGCCAAGCCCCCTCGATGCCCCACTCATCCTACAATGAATAGAAGAAACAGCCTGAGGAAGCCTAGTCACAGCAGCACACTTATTGCACCCTGGCCACATGTCAACCCCCCAAACTCAAATGCACAGCTGTGCTCACTAGTATCTCTTTGCCACCTCCCCCAGATTCACACTCCACCGTTTTCTGTGCCATCTGTGCCTAGGAGGCTGGCCATTAGGGACTGCATCATGCCTCCCTAGCCAGGCTCTTGAATTGGACCCTTATTAGTGACCTATAGGAGGGGACCCCTGCTGCCAGAGGCATATACTCTCTCTCGTGGTTTTGCTTTATCTTGAAAAGTTATACGGCATTCATGCTCCATAATACATCTTTGTTGGCTTTATTATAAAAATGTTTCTCTAAGGTCAGGTTCCCCAGAAGCAAACCTGCACCAGGAATATGAAGGCAAGTCGTTTACTTGGGCTGTGGTCCCAGGAAGCACCATAGGAGTGTGGAGATATGAGCCAGGAAGGGAGGAAGCCCACACAGGGTGCACTAATGAGTGACAGACTACCGAGGACCCAAACCCAGGGTGTTTGTCCACCGATTCCTGCCCATCATGAGGGTTCGACTATCACTGAGGGCAACAGCCTGGCAAAGACAGAACTTGTTCCAACAGCCTGACAACATCCCCAGGCAGAGTTGCAGGCACTGCAGCAAAATGTTATTGACATATATAAGGAACAGTGAGTACCAGAGAGTACTGGCAGGACAACAGTAGCATTTGCTACAGTATTTTCGCCCAAACATTCAAGTAAACTTGACCCCTTAATCCTCTTTGGTTTCCACATTCTCTAAGAAGCCCAGCTTGAGAAGTCCACACCCAAAACTCTCTACTCCAAATGAGGTAGTGACTCTCCATATTATCTCTTTCCACCAACTCCTGTTACCTTTTCTCACCCTCATCGTCACTTGCTGACCTGCTAACCTTCAACCCCATTGCATGGCTCAGACCTCCAGCTGATCCCAGCTCAGCCTTCATGTCTCTGCTTGTGAGGCTTTCTTCCTCTGGGAGTCTTCTCCAGGTGACAACTCATTCATCCCCATCCCCAACTTTATCCATCCCCTGACCCCTCCAACTGAACCTCAACATAACCAACTGGTCCCAAGCACATATTGACCACCCAAACCTGGCTGCACTTTGACCCTCTAACTTAGTAGCATGACTTGAAAAGACCCACACCTTGCAATTCCAATCACATCTTGAATCCTCAACAGTAACTCCAAATCACACTGACCCTCCACTCCCACCCCCCAGTACAACCATACACTGATACCACAGCTCTCTCCATAGTCACACACTGACCCACAGACACAACCACACAGGAATATGTAGCCCAGCCACAGATTTACCTCTGAACTTCGTCACACACGGTGAAGGCCCAACCCTTAATACACACCAGCTCCCAAGATCAAAACAGCACATACACTAATCCTCCCAACTGGATAAGACCCCGACCCACCAAAGCCCAAGAGGCTCTGGCTATCAGCTTTCCAACCACATGCTGACCCCAGTCCCAATTACTGTATGCTCGCCACTCAATTAGAGGCACTGGCATAGACACTCCAAGCTGAGCACTCACTGACCTCATGATGAACCTCAACCAAACAATGACTTCAATCACAGTTACCCCAATACCAGGCACTTTGATTCCCGAACAAGGCCACACCCTTAATCCCAGAACTTCACCTCACGTCCAACAAAATTGACCTACCAAACTTAACCGCAGAGGGTTCCTATTCCAAGCATACAGTGACCCTCAAACCCCATCCACACCCTTAGCCCCGGGCCAAGCCTAACCAACAGAGACATGCTGACCCCAAAGCCAAACACACTAACCACCCACCCTGACTACAAGGTGAACCCCCTGTGCCAAACCTCACTACCCCCTGATACAGAGAGAGGGTACTCTGATGGTAGCTCCAAGCCCACCCACTGTTCACTGATCCCTTAGCCACATTGAACCCTGGCTACTCTGGGCTTTCAAATCCTGTACACACACCAACCTACCACAAAACATTCCAAGCCCAGCCTCACTCTGTCCCCTTCAACCTCACCCACACCTGAAGGGACCTACAATTCCATCCTCACAGAGACCACCCAAGTTCAACTGCACCATTATTCTCTAATAAAACTTGACCCCACAGACCCTGTGACCCCACACAAAACAGCACAAACAGGGATGGTATTCAAAGAGGGGCCATCCCCAGACTCCTGCAGGCAGCAGTGCCTAGACCCGGGTCCTGCCTGCTCTCCTTTTATGTCCTGGCTCCACAATGCAGGGAAGGCACCAGAAGTTCTTGCCCAGCCACACCAGAACAACCAGCTACTTTCTTCCTTTTTATTTGTATAACTAACTTGACTAAGTCTCAAATTCCTCTGCAACCTTGAACATACTGACCTTTTCCATGGGGTATAATTCCCTTGTGCCAAATTTAGGTCTCCAGTGAACTACCTCAGTTGATTATACTGAGTTGGGTCTCATGCCAGTCGATGTAGCCTACTGGACAGAGAGGTCAGGAGTCTGGGCAACTGTCCTTCTCACTTGCCCATAGGCTGCATTATCTCAGCTGGTTGCCTGACTCCTCTGGGACTCATTTGATTGTGTTCATCAGGGGGTTAGCAAACTACTATGGTGGATTGAATCCAGCCATGGTCACCCATTTTGCTCTTGTCTATGGCTACCTTCACGCAACAATGGCAGAGGTGAGTGGTTGGGACAGAAACTGTAGGGGCTCCAAATTGAAAATATTTGCTATCTGGTTCTTCTGGAAAAAAAGTTAGCCACCTCTGGTATGCATGCTCTACCCTTCTTCCAGAGGGTCTACTCTCCCTGGCAGATTTTCTGTATGAAGGCTCAGATACAGGATACCTCCCTTCCTTCTTTCAGGTTCTCCAGAAAGATGTTTCTTACTGATGTGTGGCTTGTTCATGGTGATTATAATAAAACCTGTGATTGCCTGCACCCCATCCTGTGGAGGAGGGGCTGATCAAAGATCACAGGGTCAGAGAAAGGGCCGTGGGGCTTGGGTAGTCACATTGGGATGCCCCAGTCTCTCCGTTTATTGTGGAGGTTCTTCCAACATTATTGCTTTTGTTTATTGAAACCCAACCCCCATGGCGCTCACCAACCTTGGCAGTGGGCCCAGACCTGCCCAGGCCCCAGCCTGCCAGCCCTGGCCAAGAGGACTGGGGGTGGAGAGAGCACTGGCCAGGCCCCATTCCAGGAGCCCTGCTTGCTTACAGCCTAAGGCACTAACCCCCCTTCTTTACGTCTTGCTTACAAGACAGCATTTGGAGACAATTTCTCATCAGACCTTCTTGTAAACATCCTCCTGGATGAAGCAAGCCCGAAGGAGCCCTTATTAGAAACACCTGCACCAGACGGCAGGCCTGGTGAATGACAGTTTGCAGAGCTGCCACTGCCTGCACCGTCCCCCGCCCCCCCCCCGCCCTCCGCACCAAACCTGGGGCTGGCAAAAAGGATGAGATGATGGGATGGGAGATGGTGTGAGGGTTTTTGTGGGGGCAGTCTCTTTCCTTAATCGCCCCTCATCCCTAAGCCCCCACAGGACAGGCATTGCTGAGGCAGCGCCCTTCCCATGTGGTGTGGGAGACTCAGGAGTGTCAGGAAGACTCAATGAAGGGCAATCCACGGTGCCCGGAACTCCCCCCATTAGTCACCTCTCTGGGTTAATCTTTGTCCTCTTCAGGTCGTCATACACACAGCCCAGGAGTGTCAACATATCAAGATTTTTACCACTTTAAGTGGATGAGAATATTCACGACGTTCAGCACTGTCCAAGTTTCAGGGGTGATACCTGGAGGGAGACAGGCAAGAGATTCCCTACATGGATCCTCAGGCTGAGAGCAACCTTGACATGCCAGCAACAATACAGAAAAGGCAAAGCCATAGAGTCCAGAGGCCATGTCTTCCCCTAGAAGACAGCATCACGTCATCTTCTCTGCTCCGACCAAACATTTTAGCAAAGCCCCATTTTGCTAAGATAAAGCAGTAGGAAAAGGGAAAGAGGAAGGAAGCGGGACTATGAGCCCTGAGCTCTGAAGAAATCAATTTCTGTGCCATGAGCATTTTGCCATTGGTCTTTGATGGGACCTTCTAGCACGTCCTGCACCCTCTTTACCCATACCTCACCTGGGACTTCCACCTCAGGCTGGAAGACAGCAGGACTCCTGGAAGCAAACCTGGACCTCTGCATGCAGTGCTATTCACAGCATCTGTCTGCCATTCACCTACAGACCCGTTCTGGAAGCAGCCCAGCCAGCTCCTGCTCTGGGCCATCCCTTGTCCCTCCTGGAGGCCTGGAAAGAGAGCTTCCTTTGCTTCTGGGCTGACATCCTATTGCAGCATCCTCCCTAAGATGGACCACCTAGTTCTAGCGAGAGTAGAGGTATGAGAGTCTCCTCTCATGGTACAAAGTGAGAGCCCATACTCCAGCCTTCCCCACACCTCACTCCCACCTCCCACAGGCCATAGAACTCTGAGCAGGACTGAGGTGAGGAAGATTCAAGAAAGGTTGCTGGAAGGAAACTTGTGTTTAATGAGTTGGGCAGAAAGAGGAAGCACAAGGCTCCATGAAATAAATTAGGGAAGGCTCAATTTCGATAAATCCAGTTTCTAAACACACACACACACACACACACACACACACACACACACACACAACACACACACACCAGCAACTGGTAGGAAAAGAAAATGTAATTTATGCCCATTGAAAGGAGGCCAGGTTTAAATTGATGAAGTCTCCTGTTTATGTAATAAATCCATTTCCATTCATGTCACCAATATATTTATCCACACATCCTGGTCCAAGTCAAATCTTCATTATTTTATTATTCAACGGGGGGCAGAGGGGAGGGCAGGGGAACAGAGTTCTGTGTCGAATTAATAAAGTCTCACTCTCTCCCCCAGACCCCTCCTTGCACAGGGACAATTTATTCATTCCTAAGAAGGAGGCAGAAGAACTGGATGCAATTTATGTGCTTTGAAAGAGACCCAAACGTAATTAGGCAAAGTCTCAAGTTCACTGAGAAATAAATCCCAGAGAAAGTAGCCGGGGGTAAAATTTACGTTCCCTGAAAGTCTGAAAGCCTTTCTCCCACTGGCCTCCACCCCTCCCCCAGGCCACCGTGCTTGGTTCCCCAAGCCTGCCAGGCCCAGGGGTTCTCTCCAACACCACTGCTTCTCAGGGGCCCCCATGTGTCCACATGGCAGGTCCGCCTGGGGATATTCACCCTGCTTCTCCATTCCACCCCTGACACACACACACACACTCACACACACTCCTCAGGCCACTGTCCATTTATTCTGCTGGGCCAATCAAGGTAGTTGATAAGTCTGTGGGACTCATGCTATAGCTGTAGGGGCATTTGCCACAGAGAAATTAAGAATCACAGGGAGTGCGTCTACCTTCACATCGTGTCAGAGGGCTTTTCTGAGCAAGCCACTCCCTGAGATAAATCACTATGGGAAGCCCCTCTCGGATCTGGGGGGATGGGGAGTCGCACTTCACTCCCAAGGCCCCAGCGTCCTTCATCTGAGAGTGAGCACACAGGAGTGGGTATGCCCCTTTCCCAGAAAGTTGGTCACTTGGTAGTTGGATGGTTGTGGATTTTCAAAACCATTAGTTTGCAAAATCCAGAGTGGCTAGGGTTGGGGACAGTGATGTAGAGGGGGTTATGCTCCCATGAGGGAAGCCTGAGTGAGTGAGTGGGGTGGGCAGAGCAGAGCTTTCTACTCCTTGGGGCTGCCCGCAGATTGGTAGGGAGCGCACATCCACACGAGGTTTACAGTTGGGAAACCTCCATTCCACTCCTCCACCCTCCAGGCAAGTGCCTGAGAATGTAGCTTTTTTGTAGCCATGGCAGTGAAGATGTCCCCAGGACTGTGTCTGCCTGGGTGAGAGGCTTCTGGACAGGCAGCCAACAAACAAAAGCTCCTGTGTCTCCAGACAGACTACCGACCTTCACTGAGGGCCAGCTTTCTTCAGGGCCAGGGGCGAGGAGCTAAGCTTGTGGCAATCAGAGGCTAAGCCTGCTTTGGGGAGGCGAGGGGAGGTGGAGGTGAAGGTGAGGTCTGAAGGGAGCCCAGGCGCTGGTGGATATGACAAGGAAGGTATAAGAAAAATCCACAGAACTCTGTGCAGGATGAAGGTGTGAAAGGGGAAGGAGTTGAGCCAGCTCCAGGTTTCTGGTGTGAGCATCTGCCCGACCAGTGATGCCACTGGCTGGGGACTGTTGAGGAGGAGCCAGGAGGGGTATAAAAGATGATGAGTTTACCTGACAAGGAGCAAGCTTTGGGGGAAAATGGGGATAAGATGGTTCAATTTGGGGCAAGTGATTTGGCCAAGGTTACCACATTCCCAGGGAGATGTCCAGTGGGGACATCACTGGGCATTTAGAGGGAGAACTGGGAGTCACTGGTACAGAGATAGTCTCTGATGTCAGGCCATAGCCCAACTGTGCTTGTCCAGAAAGAGTGAGAGGGAAACTGCCTGCAGGATCAGGGAAGGCCCAGTGGGGAACAGGGAAGATGGTGTTAAATGGGGGACATGTCCAACAACATCCAAGGTTGTGGGGGGACTGAAGACTGATGACCTTGGCAAGAGCCCTTTTGGTGGAGTGAGGGCACGGAGCAGAGGACAGACCTAGGCAAGTGGAGGTGGGAGCATGGGCATGTGTGTTGCAGGGAGGATGGGATTGACCCTACAGGCTGAACAAGAACTGGCAGGATCACAAAAGCAAGTGCGGGGACAGGAGAGAGAAGGTACCAGAGGGCTGGTTCTCAGAGGAGAAAGCTACTGCAGCCTGGACAGCATGCGGGCACTTTTCCTTCTGGAACAGGGAGGAAGGTGGTTCTGACGGGAGATAGAGGAGGCTTGTGCCTGGCTCGGGGGAGAGTGGGGAAGTGTTGGGGTTGGAATATGATGAGAGTTGCATGGGGAGCTCTGGGCCTGACTCCTTTCCAGGCTGATACTCTTTTTAAGAACCTTGGGTTTTTGGCTTCTGCTGGCCACTGGGTGACAAGGTGAGCTGCTGGATGCCATCCACCTCATCCCTGGAGAACATCAGGTACTTTATGGAACCTGACAGGACCGGTTTCAGCATCTACTATCCTTTGCAGTTCATGGGAGGCTCCTTAGGCACAGGCTCCCAGCTTCCCTACCCCAATACACCCTGTCTGCCATACTAATTGGAAGTGACTTGGCTGCTGGGAATGCTATGGCTTTCTCAAAAAGGCCCGGCCTGGCCCCATCTGTGGGCAAGCTGCCGTAGAAGATTGCTCCCCATGGGCCCCACCTCTGGAAAAGTCATTGTGACTGAGGGGGCCATCCGATCCAACTGACACGATTGCTCAACAGCAGCCCATGGCATATATTGATGGGAAATGGGCTCACAGTTCAGCCAAAGGGCTGGCGTCTTTTATGATGCAACAACTGCTGTGTCTGTGGCACGGGTGTTCCAGAAGGTTCAGACAAGGAGCCTTCTCACCTTCAAACTCTCTCCGCTCACAGGCAGCTGGGTTCAACTCTGGGTGAACTAGAGTTGACCGGCCGTGTGGCTGTGAAGACACCGGAGGAGGTTGGGACCATCCCATGGCCTCGGGGGCGGGGGGAGTTAGGTGGTCACCGCTGCACCTCTCCAGCAGTGCTTCCCCTCTGTCCACACACCATCAATGGGGACCGCTTGATCTCAGCCTGACCTTCTCGATCTGGCAGCAGAGGCGCTGGCTATAAAATTCTTGTTTTCTGAGGCTCCCTGGGAAGCCAGAATCCCCTGGCAAGCCTACTAGAGCAGGCCCGGAGGAGCACAGAGAAGGAAGTCCTATTGCCAGGAAGCACTGCATCTCAATCACTCTGAGAGCAACTCGTTTCCAAAGAGTCTGAACACCTGGCTGGTTGTCACAGGTCTCGGAGGAGGTCCCAGCTTCATTATTAAGGTGACCAGGTTTTAACATTGGTAAAGTGGGACACCATTGACGGGGGGTGGTGTTTATTATTATTATTATTATTATTAATTATTACTTAAAATATTACAAAGAGTAGTACATATGTCTCTTTCCAAAAATCGGGATTTTTTTAAAACGCAGCGGGACACGGGACAAATTGTTAAAAATCGGGACACCTCTCAGAGACAAGGAAAGTGGGCTGCCATATGCCTCCACCAGTCATGCTGTGGCTTTATTCTGTCCAGGGGGATAGAAACTTTCAGCACTTCCAGATCTCTGGGCATCTGGGTGAAGTGGATCCAATGACTCAAAAGTAGCCTTCATACGTGCAAATTCTTAGCAGAGAAGTTCACAAGAGCTGAGCAATGGGTGCAAAAGGCATCTAGGCCGAGTCCAACAGCATCCTCCTCACCTGGTGGTGTCATTGATTAAAGATTGCCTCCTTGTCTGGCAGCCACGGCTCAGTGGTTGAGAATCGACCTATGAACCAAGAGGTCACAGTTTGATTTTCTGTCAGGGCACATGCCCGGGTTGTGGGCTCCATGCCCAGTTAGGGGGCATGCAGGAGGTAGCTGATCAATGATTCTCTCTCATCATTGATGTCTCTATCTCTCTTTTCCTCTCCCTCCTCTCTGAAATCAATAAAAATATATATCTTAAAAGATTGTTTCCTAGAGCTGAAGAAAGGAATTTAAGAACCTCTTTGCTCCCAGAGCCCTTAAACCCTTTGCCTAAACACTGAGCCCAAATTTCTGCAAATTGTCTATTCTGTGTCTTGGCTGGGTACCCACAGGCTGGGCAGAGTCACTGGTCCCCAATGAAGGGGCAACCTCCCTGTTCTAAGTATCAGACCTACCAGGCTGCTACTTTCAAGTTTAGCAAGAGATGGCAGCTTTCTCTTCTGTAAACTTCAAATTTGGGATGGCCATGGCTCCCTCATTGATCTCTGCCTCACCATTCCCCCCACCAGAGGCCATCCAAGAAGAGCATCCATCCTCTTACCACTATGGAACCACTTTGGGGCCAATTGTCTGAATTGAGTGTGGCTCATTCAGTGTGTTGTAAGCACCTGGGAGTCACAAGCATGCTCATCTGACAGAGTCTCTTTTTGAAATGGGATAAAGGAAGACTGGTTTCTAGGGTCCTTCTTACTCAACTCCCTGGGACTGGAAGCATTTGGTTCAGCTGGGAAACTGTCAACCAGAAACATTGGGCTAAAGACATGGCCAGCATTTACTCCTTCAGGGACTCCAAGCTTTACTCAGGAATGACAGAGCTGTGCACTTCGGCCATGACCTAGATCTTTCAGAACTAAGATCAACGAGCTTCCCCGGAGAAGCTATATAAGCTAGAAATCCATGTGGTCATTGTACATTTTTCTTTCTACTGCAAAGAAGCTCCTATGAAAACTTTGCATTTATAAATCAATCGTATCTTGCATTTATGTGCATTTCTTGATATATTTTTTCTTATTTAATCTCCACTCCCTCCACACACTTCTACTTTGGAGTGGTATCTATCTATCCAGATGCTGTTCCTGGTCAGAATTCCTTAACTCTCATAAAAGATAGCAATCTTCTGGCCAATGGCATCAGCAGAGTTCATGGTCATGCCTTAAATCAACAGCAGAGGATATTTTCACTTGGTAGTTTGCCTGAAATTGTAACCTGAACTCTCTGCTACTCAGTCTGTTTAAAAGCTTGGTTTGGAAACATAATTATCATGGCGGTTGTGGGGAGGGTTCCTGGTGATATTAAAAATCTCATTCCTGAATCAAGCCAGGCTATCCTAAGTCACCAGAGAGTGCATACTTGGACCACATGGCTTTGAACTCTCCTGTAATTGCTGTTACTGAATTGCCTTTTGCTCCTCAGCTTGGATTTCATCCCTATAATCAATAGTAAGTGTCATATAACAGTATATGTGCTTTGAAACTTTGTAAGTTGTATGTAATACACTGTTTGTTATGAGGATGTTGCCCACCAGGAGCAATTCACAGGAGAAAATTTTCTCTGACATCACAGCCCAAAAGCCAGAGGCACTGGTCTCTCTTTTTAAAATTTATTTTTATTACATAGGCATTGAAGATCTTGTAAGTAATCCTCTGTTCCTCTTTGCTTTGGTTGCTAGGAAACTCAGAGCCAAATTGGTATCCTGTCTCTGTCAGTTGTGCATGAGTGTGAGAGTTTCTGTAGAATGACTAGGTAAAGAGAATGCTCATCTTCAACTTTACTAGATATTATGAAATTATTGTCCAAGGAAGCTGAGGCCATTTACATCCCCATCAAGCAATCCACAGAGCTCTTGTTTCTCTCCTCTGCTCATCAACACTTGGCATTATCATGCACAATGCTTAGTTTTTGCCAAGCCAAGGTGATTGGCATGGTATCTCATTGTTTTTTAAATTTGCATTTCCCTAATTACTCAGGAGCATCTTTTTATATATTTATTGGCCTTGGAGATAATGTACTTGCTAGTTACCGGTTCAGAGCCTTCGTCCCTTTTCTTTCCTGTTAGAATGTTAGTCCTTTTCTCGTGGACTTCTGTAAGATTTGCAAGACCTGTCAACTTTCTTTTATGTCTGACTTCATCATACACGCCTCCCCCAATCTGTTTTGCCCTCATCTTATTTTTATATCCCTGCTAACTACAGTTAACTCTTTAACAACACAGGTTTGAATTCTCTGGGTTCACTTATACATGGATTTTTAAAAATAAATATGTGTTTGCCATCTGTAGTTGGGAGTCCATGGGTGTGGAGGGCCAGCTGTATGCATTGATCTCTACACATTTCGTATAAAGGACTTGGGCATCAGCAGGGTTTCGTATTTGTCTTGGGTCCGGGAACCAATCCCCTGTGGATACTGAGGGATAACTTAAGTTTTGGGGGGAGTCAAAAGTTATATGTGGATTTTAGACTGCATTGGAAGGTTGTCGTCCCTAACCCTTGTGTTGTTCAATGTGTATCTATGATAACGCACTTGGGGTTGTATTAACCAGAGTAGGGTAACTGTGGTAATAAACAACCCCCAACTTGAAATGGCTTAGAAACAAGAATTTATTTCTCTCGACTGTAGCAATCCAATGCAACATTGCTAATGGGGTAACTCTCTTTCTAACATGATTTTGGGAATCTGGGATCTGCAGCTCCCCAGGTTCCAGAGTTCTCTGCTGGCCTCGCCACAGTCAGCCAGGATGGAAGGTTGTGGAGGAGGTTCTCAGGGCCAGGCCCGGAGTGCCCTCCATCACTTCTGCTCTGTCCCATTGGCAGAACTTAGTCCCTACAAGGGAAGCAGGAAATGCCTTACCTGTGAGACAGAGGCCATGAAGTTTGGAGAACATACCATCTCTGCTCTCCTATGGATACAAACACACACTGACTTTGTCTTCCACTCCATGTTAATGGCTTAGTGTGATGGTGTTTCCTTTCCTGCCATCTCAAGCCTGTTTCTTTGGAAGCAGCCGAGCAGAAGTACATGTAGACTTGGGGGAAGAATGGCCATTGGAATGTCCACAGAGAGGGGACCTTTCTCAGAACTGCTTTGAGTTGAAATCATCTTGAAGTGTTATGAATACCTGACTTTGCTATGAAGGTTAGAGAAAGAGTGTGCCTGGCAGAAGAAAAAAGCCCAAGAAAGTAGTAACACAGACAAAGGGAGGAATTCATTTGCTAAAGAAATCGAGTAATGTGCATTATCAGGTGGTGGGAGAGTCAATAAAATAAAGAATAGCAATTAGGTCACAGATGGTTTATCTGAGAGGCAAGGAAGCAGGCCATGGAGGCCAGGAAGTGAGGAGACCTTGAGGAAGTGGAATTTTGAGACTAGAAGCCTCTCCTTTGAGAAGAGGAGGGAACCAGGTGGGCATGGTCAGAGGGTATGTGTCTGGGTACCATCAGAGCTGCTTCAACAACTGTCAGCTCCTGAGCTGGGGAGGAGCAAACAAATGAGCTGAGCACAGCCCCTACCCTTGGGGGCTAGTGTCTGGAAGGACAGACATATCCTCAACTGATTACAGCCAGATCATGATTAATCATGCAAGAGAACTATTACCAAGCTTCTACTGGACAGAAACCAGGGTAACAATGCTTCCAAGAGGCTTTAAAAGTTAAGAGGAATGTATAACAAATGGATACAGGGAATCGGGAGACCTCTACAGACGCTGCTCCTTAGAATGAAGCAGTCCTCTTATGATATGCACTAAGCAAACATCTCATTTAATCGCTCACAAACCCACTTTCCAGATGAGGAAATGGAGATGTGAAGACCCGTGAGATTTGCTCAGAACCTCAGCCAGAAAATGGCAGAACTGGCTGAAGAAAGAATCCAAGTAAGGATGTGAAGAGCAGAGAGCAGGGGTGCATTTAGGTCCGAGTGTCATTCAGCCGCCTTCTGCCACCCGAACTCTGAAGCTCAGTAGTGGGGTATTTCAGGACCAGACCTGCCTCCTCCCACTGATAATACCCGGATTCCTTCTAGAACTGGGCTCTGGAACAAGACCCTCTGCCCAGCATGTGCCCGTACCCTCCATGGGAACTGAATCCCCATGCCAGCTCTGGCCTGGAGGTGGAGGGTCCTTTTCACTCATGGGATGGTGATAGAAAGAGAGGGGATCTGGAGTCAGACAGGCAGCGGATCCAAAACCTGCTTCAAATCCTTCCCAGCGTGTGACCTCCAGTTACATTGCTAGTTCTTCTAGTGTTGGCCTCCTTACTCATGAGATGAGGATCTAACAGCAATGTTGCAGGGCTGTCTGAGGATTCATTTAGGAAACTAGATGCAGACGCCTCATGTAGTTCCCTCAGGCTAGGATAGAGGTGGTTGAATCAATTATCTGGGATATTTCGGTGCCGAGAGTTCTCTCCAGGGCTCTTCTTGTTGTCCCTACTAGCAATTCTGACTATAAGAGGGATTTTCTACCCTTCCCTGCAGCTCTTTGGGGGATTAACCATGGCAGTCAATCCTCCCAGGTCCCCACCTAGAGAGGTTGCTGGCTCTAGCCCATCTCACTTGAGTGGCTACAGATCAGGGCACAGGACCCTGGTTACAGCCCATCCTTACTCACAGCCTGCAATGGCTCCCTATTACCAGTTAAGACTGTGCCCTCTCCCAAGAATGTAAAGCCTTCACATTCTGTCCCTCGGCCATATCTCCGCACTGCTACCATCCTGCTCTCTCCACTGGGACCTGGGCTCATGCATTGTTCTGTGCCTGGGAGGTTCAGCCCTTGCCAAATCAACTTGCCCTTCAAAGCCTGAGCAGATCCCATTCCCTGCATTCAACCTTCCCAGAGGTGGCCCAACTCCCCTCTCTCTACCACCCTGCTTTGCTTTAGCTCACCAGTGACTTTCTTTCTGGGTGGACATGCATCTGAGGGCCATCTTTAGACTCCTGCAAGGCCCACCTACCCTGGGTTAGGGAGTGCTCAGCTCAAGATGAGACAGGACACATGAAGGAGCTCTGAGTGCCTTACTGAGAGAGTGCCCATGAGAGAAAGAGCAAGTCAGCAGACTTGCTCATTAGTCAGCATTCAGAAATTGCCCAGTTGGGGGCAGGACTATAGGAAGGTTCCATGCCTTCCTTTAGTAGAGGTGTTAGACATTGAGGCCTAACCCCCAGGGAACATCCTAAGTATGTCTGCCAGGGAAAGTGAGGTGTCAAGCTGCAGTCAACATCTTTAATCAGCAGGCCATTCTCCCCCAGGGCTGGGACCTGCACTAGCCTCCTGGACAAGGTTGGACAGCATGCCAGGTAAGCTTCCAGAGCTGGAGGAAGAGGAGGAGAGCAGAGAGAAGGAAGTGATGGAAATGAGGAGGGAGACTACGGAAGGATCCACACACAGGGGAAGCCACCTAAGCCAGGGCCCTTAGAGAGTCCTGCAGGTCGCTCACATGAAGCTGTCCTGCTGGGAGGTGTGCAAGAATTGAAACCCACACACTCCCCTTTTTTATGGTACCTTTTCTGCCCAGGCTGGGACCCCAGAGGAAGGGCTGTCCAGAGAGAGAGCCAGCCCTTCCTTTAGGACCATCTCATGATTCTGTGCCTTCACACTTCCTCCACACCTTCCTGCCCCTGTTTCCGACCTAACCCAGGATGGGAGAAGGTATGCCTCATGGAAAGAGGACCCAGAGCCACTCTCCCAGAAGGTTGAAGGGCCCGATCAATGAAACTGGATAACAACCTCCTCTCTTCTGGGGTGGGTGTGAAACAACTGTGGCCCAGGAAGGGTCCCCAAGAGCCAACACCTCTGCCAGGCCCAAGGGCCTCCTGGTTGCTGTTGAGGAAGCCTATGGTGATTTGGTTGTATTATCTTTGTCATCAAATCTACTAAAGACTGTGACTGGATCTGAGCTGTTTGGGAGAAGCAGAAGGAGGCCAGTAATGGTCCAGTCTTAACAAAATAAAATTTTATGTTCCTTAAATACATGAAGTCACCCTGAACGGCCAGTAACAAAGCATGGCCAAGAGAAGGTACTGCTGCTTCCGAGAAAAGGTCAGAGTTCGCTTGTGATTGGCATGCTAAATGCTCCCATAAAATCAGGTGTTGCCAAAGGGCACTCCCTCTGCCATCTGGAGCACAACCCACACTCAGAAGCCAGGAGCTCCTGTTATTATTGTCTTGTTCCCACTAGGAGTTTGTTCAGCACATGTTCCCATCAGCAGGGCTCAATTCCTCGCTGGCCTTGTGAAAGCATCACAAATTCTAAATTAGAGGTGTCTGAGCTCATGAGGGCCTCTCTCTACTCTTCTTAAGTTTCTTCCATTGTGTGTTTCTCATCCCACTACTGTCCCCCAGCTAGACCCTCAATTCCGTGGAGACAGGGACCATGTCTTCTATTTCATGGATTCAACAAGTATTGATTGACCAGCTGTCCTGGGTTGTACCAGGTGCTTTGGGGAATACAAAACATGGGAAAGCCGGAGTCTCGGCCTTCCAGAAAGAGGCAATGACCCTGTTGTGACCACGCTGCTTTGCTTTACGGAGCCATCAATATTTTTCCGGGTTATTTCAGATACTAGTTCATTTGGAGATCCACAAAGGTCCTGAAGAGAAGGTAGGGCTGCCATTGTTCTCATTTGTCAGACAAGTAAACTGAGGTCCAAAGAGGCTAACTGACTCCCTCGGAGCCACACAGACGGTTGGTGATGGAGCTTGGGCCAGAACCACCACCTCCTCTGTTCTTGCCAACAGTGGGAAGTTAGGCCTGTATGTGCTCACACACGACCCTCTGCTCACACATCTGAGGGGGTTGGGTTGTGTCCCCATCCTCTCTGGCCCAGCCTGGTATAGCATAGCAACAAACATCCCTTCTCCAGTATATACAGTTTAACCAAACACAGCTTCACAACTCATTAGACACTAAAGCAAGAAAATGATAAAAAGCAATGAAAAAAATTTGGCATTTGACCAAATGTGCTCACAAGAGAGGAAGGGGCCTGACAGGAAGCCCCCCCCCACACACACACACACTCAGTGCCTTCCACAGGGCTCTGCCAAGAGCCCCGTGAAGAAGCAGGAGCTTTGTGAAGGAGTACATGTTCAGTGGGTGGTTCTTGCTTGTAGTTTTAAAGAACACAGGGGCCCCTGGTTGGATACAACATTGTCATACGAGCTCTCTGGGGGCAAGGAACCTCTCCCATCCCAGGAGGCGGCCAGCTGACAACTGATTTTGTCTGCAGCACACACCAGCCTCTCATCTCTGACCTAAAGGAGCCATGTGTGATGTTGATGGGCTTGGTGCTACCCTCCCACTGCTAGGGACAGGGTTCTAGGGCAGAAAGGGGAGCCTGGTGAGCTGAACTGCGAGGGGCTTTGTCACTTCTTTACCACCAGCCAATCCGTTTATTCCACTGTCTGGAATGTTCCTGATAGATGACGCTGGCTCCTCTGCATGGATAGATGGATGTGGCGGACCAGGCTGGGGGTGGGATTGGAGGGTGAGAAGGCGGCAGATGTGGCCACCTGGCCTTCACTCCCACAGCCCCCGGTGGGTTGGGAGTGGGCAATCAATGTGAAGAGCTAAAGAGTACATATGGACGGAAATGACTTCTGGGGAGGAGGCAGGGTTAGGGCCTGGAGAAATGTCTCTCTTTTTTGGGGAGGTTTTATCTCAGGATATCTGAGGCTCTCACACTTGAGTGTGCATCTGCATCCCCTGGGGCCTCAGGAAAACACAGATTCTGAGGACTTACCCTCAGAGTTTCTGATTTAGCAGGTCTGGGCTGCGGTTGGGGTGGGGCAGAAGGGGGGTAGAGAGAATGTTCGTTTTTATCAGTTCCCAAGTGATGCTGACGCTGCTGGTCCAGGTCCACACCTTGGGAACCACTGGAGCTTTCTAGAGACATGGACAGGATGACCTGCTATGTGGGGAAGTTCAGAACAGAGGTCAGCAAACGGCTGTTTCCGTAGGCCTCCGGCTCTCTGGGAGTAGTCTGGGGTGGTAAGGCAGGCGGTGCAAACATGGTGTCTCAGTCTTCCTCCTCCTTTCTATCTCATCAGGGAGCAGGGAGAGGGAAGGCTGGGGTTAGAGATCCTGAAAGTACATGCACGTGTGTGTGTGTGTGTGTGTGTGTGTGTGTGTGTGTGTGTGTGTGTGAGGGGTTGTGAAGGGATGGAGCTAGCCTTTGCCTGCCTCAGGAATTCATCAGAATGCTGACTCTGACTCCATTTCCCACTGTTTGACCTCCAATAAGTGTCCACAGCTTTCTAAGATTCCTTTTCTCCACCATGAAAGTAATTTATGGGGATTCCCCTCACAGTCTGTCCATCACCCAGTTCATACCCAACCTTCATGCCAAGAAAATCCCCCCCACCTCCTCCAGGAAGGCTTCTCTGATTGCTCCAGTCCTTCTCTGCCTATTCCCCTGGCTCTCTCCGTGCCTCAAAGGCTAGACCACATGTGTTACTCCCCCTATTTAGCCCACAGTGGCATTTACTTAGCTGGGCCACAGTAGGTGCTTAGTAAATAATATTGAGCTGAATTTAATTGAGAGCAGAGCTAAGAGAACCAGGAGTGGGAGGCAAGAAATGGCAAGGCCATGGGCTCCCAACTGCTGAGCTAAAAGTGGAAAGTACAGTCACAGCCCCGGAGGCTTGGCCTTCTTCCTTCTCTCACCATCTGCTTTGCAAGAAAGGGAGCAGAGAAAGGCCACAGCGCATGTCACTCGCTGAAGTCCTGGGCTGAGGCAGTGAGAGATGGGAGGTGGGGAAGGGAACCAACCTTCCTGTCTCAGGGAATGGCCCCTCCAGCTACTCTGCTTATTCAAGCCCCAAACTTAGGACAGTCCCCGCCTCTCACCCCACATCCAATCTGGTAGGAAGACCTGGCAGCTCTTCCTCCAACACAGACTCAAATTCATCCACTCTCTCCATCTCACTGAAGCGGCCCCTGTTCAGACCTCCTCCTTCACCCACCTGGACCCCCGAGATGGCCTCCTCTTTCCATGTTCTGCGCCTCTTCTGTAACGCACTCCCTGTAATGCACTCCAGCATGAATGATATTGCAAAAATGTCAATTAGTCACACCACTTTCTCCTTAAAGCCTTTCAGAAGTGTCCCTGCCACTCTTGAAATAAAATCCAGACTCCTGGCCATGGCCGTCCAGGCCCTTTCAGAGCTGGGCCACAGTAGGTGCTCAGTAAATAACATTGAGCTGCTCCAACCTCACATCTCCCAGTTCTCTTGCTGCTCTTCTTCCGCTCCCTGCACAATGGACACATCAGCCCCCAGGCATTCCTGGCCTGGCCCCACTCTGGGCTTTGGGTACTGGCTTTCCCTCTGCCAGGAGGCCCTCCCTGTGGCTGTTCAGGGAGCAGTTTGTTCACCTACAACTCAGGGGCACACTGCAAAGTGCTGGCCACGGTTGGTCGCATAATTGAGTGATTGGTTGTTGGAGACAACCGTCTGGTTAGAGATGGGAGATAGGGAAGGAAACCAGCCTTCCTGTCTCAGTGAATCCTTCCTGTCTCTATGCCAGGGGGGATACAGAGAGAGAGAATTTCTGACCCCAATGCAACCCAGAAGGGAAAGATTCCAAAGAAAGTGGATGTCCAATCTCCAACCCTCCCCCCTCCCCCCGCCCCATAGGAGACACAGTCTCCTCTGAAGTCTAGATAAGCAGGGATTCCTCCGTGTGCCCAGAAAGGGCCAGCGGCCCCACCTCATGCCCGGGTGGGCATGGGACACACCCGGGAGGAAGGTCATCTGTCATTCACATCATAGTCGATAGTAACCTCCCCTGTGGATGGTGCCCTGGTAGCTGTGTAGTGAATGGCCTACTAAGCCCCAGGCAGTGACCCCGGGAAGTTACTACTAGAATCTGTTTCCCAGGGGAGCTGGGAAAGAGACCAGTGAGGTCTTTTCACTGGGAGGAGAGGTCAGTGAGAAAATGAAATGCATGTCCACCCTCATGTTTTCACATGTTTTTTGCAGGTGGGTGATGGGCACAGCTGGGAAAAGTGGATCTCAATATCACAAGACGTTTCCCTGATCTTCCAACTATCCCTCATGCTTTTGTTACTACAAGGTCTCTGGTTTAGATACTAAATCTTAAGTGGTCAGTAAACACAATAAGTGCTGTATCTGACCCCCATTTCTCCAGCGTCACCTCCGATCCTACTTCCCATCCAATGGGATGCTGAACCGATAGACCAGCCCCTGTTCACAGGGCATGGGGACAATTACATAAGCAAATAGCCATAAAGCATCCAACACAGTGCCCCTCGCAGGCAACCTAGTGTGTTCTCTTGATGGGGTGGGGGCTGGGACGGGGATTTTTGGAACAAGGAGGACTTCCTGGCACCTTTAAAATTAGGCTGCAAAGATAAAGAATTAGAAGAAGGAACAGAAAGGGGGGTGACAGTTCTGCTTCTCGATATGCTTCTAATTTGGAGATCCTGGCAAAAGGCAGAGACAGCGTGGCAGGGTGAGAGCAGCACTGACCCAGAGCCAGGAGCCTGGGGTCTGGAAGTCGCTCCAGCCCCATTGCAGCCTCAGGGCTTGCAGGGGTGCGGAGAGAGGGAAACCCCACCCCACCCCCACCTAATGTCCCCTCTGCACACAAAGGGGCTGAGGGGAGAGCACCCCCAGCCTGCTCCCGCCCAGCGCTGCAAGTCTGGGATTCTATTTAAGAGCACGTAGCCCATCTGGT
>PVJC01024623.1:0-25362 GCA_004026665.1 Murina feae | reverse complement strand
AGAAGAAGAAGAAGAAGAAGAAGAAGAAGAAGAAGAAGAAGAAGAAGAAGAAGAAGAAGAAGAAGAAAGCTGAGGAAATCCAGAAAATAAAAAGCAAACTCTATTTCATTCAAATTGTCTCAAACATTTGTCAGGAAGAAAGCACAGAACCCTGATCCTCATTTTCCCCTCTTCAAAATAAAATAGAATGCTGGGGGGAGATTCATCCTCTCCCCTCGGGGCTCACCATCACCCTCATATCACATTAGTCACCAGGAGCCTTTTATGTCACAGACAATACAGCTCAGGAGACACCAGGCCCTTCAATTCATGAACATGTATTTGTATCTATTTTATGGGATTCTAAGGAATTCTATTTTCATGGAATAAAAAAATGTCATTTATAAATATAGCGCAACTTATTTATTAAATCCCCTCCTCTCACCTTTTCAATGGTCATTTCTTCTACTCTGAGTTGCTTGGATTAATTGTAACAAATACTAAATGTTTTGCCAGACAGAAGCCCTCCTTACTCAGCTAGTTGTTACCCAGGCTAACGTGCAAGTCAAATCACGTCCCATAAAAAAGAACAGCTTGGTGTGGAAATGCCCCCGTGACAACTGTAAGCAGGTGTTTGCCCTGAGTTTTCATCCTGGTTCAGGAGTGTGCGGTGATGGATGGGGGAGAGAAACATCAGAAGGACCCCGAAGATTTGACTGTTCTAGCCAGAGTCCCCTGCTTGGTGTGTATATTACCAATCTCAGGCCAAAGGCAAATGTGGTGTGAAGGGTAAAATTAGAGGAAAATCCCATTTACTCACCCCGTGGTGGGGCACAGAGGAAGTTAACAGAGTGACCGGTGCTTTCCCTTTTCACACACCATCTCCTGTGCTTTATAAATGATCATTAGCTGAGCTATCTTCTGTGCCTTTAGCTATAGCTGGGTACAGATAAAGATTCACAGAGACATCTACAGGCCTTAGTGGGAACTGAAATAAATAAAAATGGTATGTCTTCTCAATGTGTCAATACTTTAATTTGGATGATCCCATCAAACACTTTATTGGGAGTTAATTGCACTAAATTAAGTAGGAAACAATTTGCCATTTGTTTGTCAGTGTGCAAATTATTCCATGTGGGAAGAAAAGAAAATCGACATGTGTTGAGAATTTATCACATGACAAGACTTGCACTGGGCACTCTATGTTCAGAAGCCATTTAAATTCAGAATCGGCCTCTGAGATAAGTAGTGTTAAATCCATTCCACAGATGAACAGGACTCATAAGTGTGAAGTAGCTCATCCCAGCTCCCACAGGAAGGGAGCAGAGTGGAAGAGCTGGGTTCAAAGCTAGATCCATGTGAGGCTGGCGCCCACCTCTTTCCACTATCCCAAATTGGCCAGAAGCTTTGGAATGTCTGCACTTACCATACACAGGGCGATGAAAACTCATGTATGTATTATGGGGGTGTCATTTATTCACTTTTCTTATCCGATAGGTAAAAAGAAACTAGACAAACATCTTTGTGAACTTCCAACTGCAGAGAACAAGGAGAAAAATAGCCATTTGGTTCAATGCAACAATTTAGAACTCCTTGGGTTAATGCTTCAGCTCTCTAGATAAAAGTCCTTGGTAATTTTTCAGTCTTCCATGCCCCTTCCTCGCTCACATGTAAGATGCCATCTGAGAGTTGAGCTTTTGTCCCAAAATTTTGCAGCCTTGTGGTAGGAGAGATTAAGGGCCTCGGTCATGACATCCTCTTACAGGGGTCCTCAAACTTTTTAAACAGGGGGCCAGTTCACTGTCCCTCAGACCGTTGGAGAGCCGGACTATAGTTAAAAAAAAAAAAAACTATGAACAAATTCCTATGCACACTGCACATATCTTATTTTAAGCAGGACAGGCAGCAGCGGCAAAAACACCCAGTGGGCCGGATAAATGTCCTTGGCGGGCTGCATGTGGCCCGAGGCCGTCGTTTGAGGATACCTGCTAGCAGAACCTCGTCATTTGTCCATCCAGTTGTCTTAGCCTGGGTAAGGCCCACTGCTCCTGCTGCTTGTAGCTTTTGGTTGTCCTTTGAGTTTGGCCAGAAGCCCAGTGGCACCTGGAAGCCTCGCCTGCATTCTTGCCGGAGCCTCTGAGGAGGTCTTCCTATAAATGTCACTTGGGCTCCAGACGAGTGCTGCCCTTAACTAAGGGGCAATTTTTCTTTTCTGTCCATCTTGCCACCCCCAGACATACACTCTAACTCACATAGACTCACTTATGCGAGTGTGGCAACATCAGTGTGGCAACATCAGGTTTTACTCAGAGTAAATTAGGAAGCCAATTAATCACTGAGAAAGGCAGACAGATGGAACAGGATGAGCAATTTGGAAGCTATTATAATAACCCAAACCATTGTCCCAGCAGGGTGGTAGTGAGGGGTGCTTGTGGATTATGGGTGTGTATTGAAGGTCTGCCCATAGGGTTTGCTGATGAATCAAATGTAGATATAAAAGAATGAGAAGAATAGGATGAAACCAAGGTTTTCAGCCTGTGCAACTAAGAAGATGGAGGAGAAGAGAAGTATTAACAGGGTTTAGGGAAGAATGTCAAGTTGAATGTCAGGCATGGGGATTTCTCTCAGCCCCTGTTCCTCCAGAGTCCCAGTGCGAGGCCTTGTTGCTGGATTCCTCTCTATTCTTGTTCCTTTTCTCCGCCTCCCTCCTCCAGGCTTCCAAATGCCTACCTTGAAATGCTGAACTAGAAAACAAGATTCATGTTTCCTATCGTGAGCCAATGAATAATGTATCCTTCGAATGTGATGAAAAAACTGACGAAAGCAAGTTCTGGGACAAGTTGATTACAAGAAATGTCAGCGTTTGGTTTCCAGCGTGCTGCAAAGGGGTGTAACCTCTGAGCAAGCCAAACCAAAGAATTCTCTCTTGCGAGAAACATTTATGGAAAAGAAGGAAAAGGGGGAAGATGGGAGGAAGAGAAGGAAAAGTTGCAAGAAAGAAGACAGGAGAAAGATGAATGAATAAGAGCCTGGTTGAAGACTGTTGACTTCACACTGACAGTTGGTGGGTGGCTAACCAACTTTCCAGACGAGGTTTTCCTCTCAGCATTTGCTTAGGAATGAGAGGCCCCGTGCCCTTTAAACTAGGCAAGCACACAGTTTGGTCCCAGCCAAATTTAGGACTAATTTCTTTCTGTTTTATTTTCCTTCTCTCTATCCACAACCAATAAACCTCATCAATCTTGTTTTATTTTTATCCTGAAGAGAGATGAGTGCTGCCCCTTCATTGCAATGCCCAGAATGATAACTATTTCTTTGCGTCTAGCCATGATTTCTCCCTCTATCATGTTTGCTCTACAGGAAAGGTTTTCACTGGCATCATATTGTGGTGTGAAAATTAGCATCACTGCCTTCCAGCCTGCTTGTTTGTGCTCTAGGCTCCATGCACTGGGGGCTCCAAGAGTTTGGCCAGAGGAGCAACATCTCAGAGAACCAATCTTTGTTTGTTTGTGTATGTATGTGTGTTTTTAAATTTATTTTTAAACTATAGGCTCAGTGCATGATATTCATGCACAGAAGGGGGAGGGGTTGTCTCTCAGCCCAGCCTGCACCTTTTCCAATCTTGTACCCCTTGAGGGATTTCCAACTGCTTGTTTAGGCCTGATCCCACAGTTCTCACAATCCAGGACTGCTGATTCCCAACGCTCGCCTGCCTGCCTGCCTGATCACCCCTGAACCACTCCCCTGACAGGCTGATCGATGCCTAACTATTCCCCTGCCAGCCCAATCACCCCCATCTGCCCTCCCCTGCAGGCCTGGTTCCCCCTAACAGTCCTCCCCTACAGGCGTGGTCACTCCCAACAGCCCTCCCCTGCAGGCCTGGTTGCTCCTAACTGCCCTCCCTTACAGGCCTGGTTGCCCCCAACTGCCCTCCCGTGCAGGCCATCCTGGTGGCCATCTTGTGGCTACATAGGGGTGGCCATCTTTGACTACATGGGGGCGGCTATCTCATGTATTGGATTGGTGGTCAATTTGCATATCTGGTCATGACTAATTAGCATATCTAGGTTAATTAGCATATCCTTCTCTTATTATATAGGATTACAGTTTACATTTAATATTACTGCTTTAGGTATACAGCATAGTGATTAGACAATCATATACTTTACAAAGTGTTCCCCCTTGATATTTCCAGTACTCATCTGACACCATACCTAGTTATTATAATATTATTGACTATGTCTCCTATGCTGTATTTTACATCCTCATGACTATTTTGTAACTACCAATTTGTGCTTCTTTTTTTTAATATATTTTATTGATTTTTTACAGAGAGGAAGGGAGAGGGATAGACAGTTAGAAACATCAATGAGAGAGAAACATTGATCAGCTGCCTTCTGCACACCCCACACTGGGGATGTCCCTGCAATCAAGGTACAAGCCCTTGACTGGAATCGAACCTGGGACCTTTCAGTCCACAGGCCAAAGCTCTACCCACTGAACCAAACCAGTCAGGGCCCAATTTGTACTTTTTAATTCCTCCACCTTTTACACCCTGTCCCCCAACCCCATCCCCCAGTCTGTGTCTATGAGTTTGTTTTAGTTTTATTTGTTCATTTATTTTGTTGTTCAGATTCCACATATAAGTAAAATCATCTGGTATGTGTCTTTCTCAGAGAGCCAATCTTGCTGGCATTATTTTATTTAAACTTTTTACTAGAGTTCCCACTATAAGCAAAAAGTGAGCAAACTCATATGATGAACTTTCACACATACATCACCTAGCCTCAACATTAACCAACTAAGATTAATCCCATTTAATCTATATTACCTCTTACTTCTCTTCTTCTTATACTATTTTGAAGCAATTCCCATATATCATATAATTTCATCTGCAAATTTTTCATTTATGAATCTCTAAGCCTTAAAGTTTATTTTTAAATGTTTTAATTGGCTTTAGAGAAAGAGTAAGGAGGAGAGAGAGAGAGAGAGAGAGAGAGAGAGAGAGAGAGAGAACATCAATCAGGTGCCTCCTGCATGCCCCCACTGGGGATCAAGCCTACAACCCAGGCATGTGCCCTGACTGGGAATTGAACTGATGAACCTCTTGGTTCATGGGTTGACACTCAGCCACTGAGCCACACCAGCCAGCCTAGGTTGATTTATTTACATATAAACTCAACGCCATTATCGAAATTTAAAATTTAATAATAATCCCTTGATATCATTAAATTCTCAGTAAGAGTTCAAATTTTCAACTTCCTATGCCACAATTTTATTTTACAGTGTTTTTGTTTGAATCAGGATCCAAGAAAGGTCTATGTGCTGTGATTGATTAGTATTTCTTATAGATCTCTCTCTCTCTCTCTCTCTCTCTCTCTCTCTCTCTCTCTCTCTTCTTGCAATTGGTGGAAGAATGCTGGAAGCCAATTCCAGCATGTCAGCAAGGGCTGAATCATCTGGAGTGGGGCAAGGGTACTTCCCCAAACCTGAAAAGGGATGATTGCTTGCTGCCAGACAGCTCAGGGCATCTTAATCTACATGTTATTGCTTCCTACTGGCCAAACACCTGAACAGCCATAGGCAAATTCTTCCAATCTGACAATGGATTCAGTACCTACCCTTTGAAGTGTCTATCTCCACCTCGCCTTAGGACAAATTGTGTTACTAAAGCACAGGGTCCTGAGATGAGATCTTAGTTTCTTTGGCTAGGCTCCTCTGACACCCTAATGCCTTTTAAAATTATGCTTTGTCTCTGGACTCTATTAAGTTGCACACAGCCCTTCTCCAGATTTCCTGAACCTTTTTAGATGCTGGAACAAGAACCCCAGCAGAAGAAACCAGGTTTTTAGTCTGATAGAATTTCCACGCTCTGGATCTTACTCATTGTCCCTCCATGAGATGGTTTACCATATATTTCCTGTAAGTTGGTAGGTAGATCTAGACACTACTGGCGAGTTTTAAAATCACATCTGCCACTTACTTCAGTGCTCTATCTGTCATGAAATCCTACTGATTATCAGAAGTGTTGCATTTGTCTAACTTTTACATTTTTCAAATCTTACAACATTATTTTAGAGGTAAGAAACATTTGACAGTTTTATTCTCCCCCCCCCCCAAAAAAAAGCTAACCACCATAATTTAAATATTAAGAAAAAATATTATTTTAGAAAAAAGAACTGCTGATAATATTTGGTACAAAAGTTATATTCCAACTGAGAATAAAAATCATCCTGAATTTTGTCTGGGGCAGAACTTTTTTGCATGGTATAATTTACAACCTCCGCTGGGAAGTAATCGGCATTGCTGGTAAAATGCTTGAGCACTTTTCTGATAGACCTAAATGAGATTAAGGACTTCTGGGGAGCCAGTGTTACCCACCTAGCTGACAGGCTGGCCTAATAATTTTTATCAGACATTATTTTTTCTTGTATCTAGTTTAACTTGATTAACCATTCTCTTTTCCTATAAAATCCCTAAGAGAATCTTCAATCGGCACACATAAAAGTCTTTTCCCTGTGGTGAGCTGGAAATAAGGTTTGGCTCAGGCTTCTAATCCATTAATCTAAGAAATTGTTTTAACAACATTTGGAAGAATGCATGCATTTAAGCATAACCAATGGACACAAAACACTGGGGGCGGAAGGGCAGGGGAAAAAAGAGATATATGTAGTAATCTTTGTAAAACTATGTAATTAATTTAAAAAATTATAAAAAAGAAGTAAATTTAAGCTTAAAAAAAAACATTTGGAAGAAATATTGAATTGTCTTTAGTATTACTTTGGATGGTTAAGAAATTTCATGTACACACAAGAATCCTTAAATACAAGGAAAATTCATTTCTTTGAAAGCTCTGAGGATTTTGATTTGACTAATAGACAAATATTTTCTTTGGATAACATAATCAAATTTAGCTGCTATCATGGAATAAAAGATCTTCCTTCAGAGTCTTTTTATGAGCAAATTGGTGCCTTGAGCATGGGATCCAATTGCCTTGAAGAAGCATCTCTTGATAAGTGGTTTAACAAAATGATTTAATTGTAGCATCAAATTCATCAAGGATAATCTATGGGCTTTAATGAATCTAATAGGTGAAGGTTGAGTTGGTAAGAAGTGCATTTAAAAAAAATACATGTACTAGTAACCCAAAGAGAAGAAAAAGATGAATGCTTGGATAAAGGTTTAAATTTGACCACAAATAAATACAGATTGAATGAAAATATAATTAAGAGGATAGATCGTAATGATAAATATGTATTTTAGAAAATTATGTTTATGTCCATACAATAATTTTATTAACATTATTTGGGAACTATTTTCATTATCAAGGAAAAATATATGAGCTTTCAGAAGTATATATTTCAATGGAGTTGAGCCCCCACTCCTGTGGCCTTTCAAGATGCTGGATTGTGTCAAATGGATCTAAACTAGACCTTCAGACCTCATGGTCTGAGCAGAGCTACTAAGAGCAGGTTGGGCTTAAGGCTGTCCTCAAGAGCTGATCAGTTAAGAGTCTTCACACAGGATTTATGTTGAATACCAAAATAACAGGCCCATTCTAGGAGCCAGACCTATAATTTACTAGTATACTAGTTCACCTGTTTTCATCAGCCCTGAATCTAAACAGAATAGGACTCTCATATTAAGGAAATCAGCTCTAGGAGCAATGAGAAATAATAATAACAGCTATTTCACAGAATTTTGAGAAGGATTAAAAATGATGATGTTGAAGACTTATAGGTACAGAAAGAGAATTGGTGGTTGCCAGAGAGGAAAAGCGTTGGGATATTGGGTAAAAGAGATTAAGAGACTAAGAAACACAAATGTATAGTTACAAAATAGTCACAGAGAAGTAAGTAAAGCATAGAGAATACCGTCAATAATATTGCGATAAGTATGTGGTACCAGAGGTGTGCTGGAAGTATCGAGGGGAACACTATGTAAAGTATATGATTTTCTAACTACACTATTCACCTAAAACCAACTATATCATAAAAAATGAATTAAATAAAAATGATGGTGTTTATAAAGTACTTAGCACAAAATTTAATGGACAAAGGAGATACTTAATAATCTTAATATTTGTTTATTATATTAAATTATTAACGATATTAAATTATTTAATATATAGAATTCAGATATTTGTTAGTTCCATAGATCCACACATACCCAGGGTCAGGGATTGTCAATGAAGAAAGCATGACATAACCAAAAGAAGTATGTCTGCACAGTGCTTTATAATCTACAAAAAGCTCTAACATGTATTACTGCCCTTGAAACTCACCTTGCCTGCAACCACCCAAAGTGCTCTGTGGGACAGGAGAAAGTGTGCCCAGTTTGTGGATTCTTGGGAACCTGATGAAGGGATCTCCAGGACCCCAAACTTCCAATGCTAAATCTGGGACAGTCCCAGGCAAGCCAGGTGAGTCAGTCACCCCAGTTTCTAGAGAAATGAGTACTAACCCCCACAGAACAAGGCTGCGAAAACATTAGCCTTCAGAGTCCTAGGAAACATGCTGCTTAGCATGATGCAGAAACCCATGGTTTTGTGGTGTAAGAAACTCAGGAGTATCTCATCCAGGGAAGACAGCTTCTCAAGGTCCTTGGCTCACCAAGGGAGGCCAGGAGCATCTCTCAGCGGGGCCCCTGTCAGAGGGTCAGCGCTGGGGCTGATCTCCCTTCAGGGTTTCATCATGCTCCTTCTGAGGTTTGGCAGGTGTCCCAGCATGAACCAGCCATCTCCCAGCTCGAGTTGCCCCTCACAGAAGCAGATGTCTGCTGGAGGGGCAAGCAGCCCTGCCACAGTGATCCTTTTAGATCACTGTGGCAAGAAATTGTGTCATAGGAGAGATCACCATCTCCAAGCCTCTCCTTTAGAGACGTCTAAACATTCCCATTTGACAAAGAATTAAAGAAGTTTATGCATAAGAAACTAGTGACATACTTTGCTTTCAATGTTGCTCCCCACCCATACACATACCATGTAAGTTTTAGAGTCTATAGCTAATAGTACATTTCTCTGACCCAATGGTACATTGGGTCTGTGTATGTAGAAGTTACTGAATTATTTCCAAAATAAATGTTGAATTATAAGCTACACACACTCATAAGAGGCTACATGGGTCTCCTGATATTCGATTCAGCAACATCTCAATCACAACCCTAAGGGTCTGTTTCTCTCTCCCACGGTCAAAAGGCCCTGTTTTCGAGTAATCCACGTGTGTGTGTGTGTGTGTGTGTGTGTGTGTGTGTGTTGAGGTGAGTGAGGAGGCTGAATCACTCTAAGGCTTTCAATATAACTAGGCATGTCTCATAAACAATGTTAATTTTTAGGGAAAGAGAGTGGAGGAGAGGAATTTGGCTGTGGTCAGATATTCACTGCTAAAAGGGATACAACTAAAAGGAGCGTCAAAGAAAATTGCGAATTTGGCATCAGTGCATGTTGACAGGGAGCAACTTCCCCAAGACACTGATGGCTGAGAGGCTGTGAGATGAATCTGCAAGCCAAAGACCCAGGGAGACCCTACATAGTATCAGAGTCTAAGAGACTTCATTGACCTATTCTATTTACTCCCGTGGAGCCCTCTTATGGAGTAAAGAGGCAATGTCAGCTGAGGATCAATTACCGGTGTGTGCTAGACAGCTTCCGCATTAGCGCTCCAGCGACACTTTCCACACTTCCCATCCTGCTCTGTCTTGGGGGGAGGCTGACTTCTGCTCACTGGGTCCTTCTAGCTCTTTTCCCTTCGCCTTTTGGTTCAATTCAACTAATGGGAGGCACTTGGAAGAGATGTTTAGGAAACATGAGGATGGGAGGAGAAGGAGGCAGAATGAAATAGAAGTCCTTCCTTGAGTGACCAAGAGTGCACAGTGGCTCCTTCCCTCTAGGAAAGACCATAGTGCCCACGATGGTATAGTGACAGCTATTTCTCGGTTCTGCTAGCATTTTCCTCCTTCTGCTCCTTTGAGCCTGTGGTGAAGACTCCCAGCTGTTGCCAGTGTTGAAGATACCTCACCATCCTTTGTTGGTTTCTCTACACCCTTATGAATAGCCAGTTTGTTGAACTCTCCTGAATAAGCCTCCTTTGAGTGTGCTTCCTGTTTCCTCTTGGGACCTTGATTGATCCCCTCCACATATTAAGTGTGCGGCTAGTCTCCATGGGGTAAGACAGCAAAGTATAAAGGCCAATGGTGAACAAGTGAGAAACAATGCAGAAGAAGACTGGGACTACCTTCCTACTCTTTCCCACTTGCACCTATCAGCCAAGCAATACACACAATTGAGGGAGAAGTTGGTAATAAACCAGGGCTATAAGGAGATCTTTCTGAGGTTTTGTCACACAATCTTGAGTTCCTGGACTTACTGACCTCTGGATGAAATGATCCAGAGGAGCTTTCTTCATGCTTTTCAGAATAGTTAAAAAGTTCTTTTGAAATCATCATTTTGCTGATTAAACTTCTCTTTTTCCAATAGAGGAGTGCATCTGGGTTTCTCTTACTGTAATAACCAGAACTGAGTGGGACAGCCAGACAAACTGAGAACACTCAAACCATATGGGGAGAATTGAGACTTTTAGAGTCTGAGGAGATCATCATGACCAGAGGAAGTGGGGCTGAGAAAAACTCATCCTGAAGGAGCAAAGACAAGGAAGACACAGAGCAGACTTCTGAGGACTAGAGAGCAGGTGTCTATGCAGGCAGACACAGAGTAGGCGGTTAGGAGGGTCATTTTCTCAAAGAACACTCAGCCCCTGGAAAATAAGAGCAAAATGACTAAAGCTCCTCCTAGTAGAGTCAACAAAGATCAAGTCAGAGCTGGTCTGGGGCTCCTCCTCAACCCCAGAATTAAAGACCGCATTATATTCCCCACTTCTGGACAAGGAAAGCCCATGCTGCCAAAACCAGAGAAATAGAAATAATGAAAACAGTGCATCTAAATCAATACATCATCAATAAAGTGAGTGTTGAAATTTATTCTATTCTATCTGGAAAAAAAGAAGCCATAATATGAAAGAGTCTTTTAGGCAGAGTCTTCACAAAAAGAAACAGTATTCTCATCCTGTTTACAGAACTTAAGTAAAACTACATGAAGTACAACAGTTCTCCAAATATGACATATCAAAGAGCAAAGGAAAGGAATGAATTATTGTTAGAAATTTGACCAGGTATTTTCTATGCAATTTACAGCTTAAAAAAAGCAAGTTTCCAAGTTCATACTTTCTCCTTTATGTTGAACTAATAGCTCTTTCCTTGTCTCACCAAATGGGCAAATAGTGTTAGGATGGTGGTCAGCCAGCAGCAGAAGCTAAAGCCGTGAGCAGTTAAGGAAAATACACAGAAAACAGGAATGTGGCAAAAAATAACTCCTGAGCAACTCTTCCCTGGATGAAGGGTGTGCACACTCCTTTGGGCTTGCCAGCCCTCCCAGGCAAGGAAGGGAAATGTTAATGTAAATAAATTAATTTAAAAACCACACACATTCAAACCTGTAAAAAATAAGCCAGAAGTATTTACTAATTGAAGATAGAAGATAATATGGGCTCCTAATAAGATGTGAATTTCAGTCATGTTGGAAAGAAAGAGCAAGATTGAGAGACTTGAAGGATCTCACTCTTCAAAATTTATATGCATACTAGAGGCCCTATGCATGAAATTCATGCAAGAGTAGGTCTTCCTTCCCCAGCTGCTGGTACTGGTTTTCCTCTGACACCCAGGACCCAGGCTTCCCTCCAGCTGCTGGCAGGCACCTGGGATCTGGGCTTCCCTTGCATCCCCAGCTTCATCCAGAAAGCCGTCTGGTCTAATTAGAATATTAGGCTTTTATTATTATAGATATGCATAACCCATGGACACAGACAAGAGAGCTGTGAAGGCCTGGAGGTGGCAGAATGACTGCAGAGTGGAGGAGGTAAATGGAGGGTGGGGAAAGGAGACATCTATAATACTTTCAACAATAAAGATAAATTTTAAAAATAATAATAAAATAGAGAGTAGTTTTGGAAATTGTGAAAAAATAGAATGAAAAGAAATTTGGGAATTTGACCTTTCTTAGTAGCCTGGTCTTAACCATCATTATTAAATTACTAGAGGCCCGGTGCACAAAAATTTGTGCACTGGGGGGGAGGGAGACCTCTGCCTGGCCTGTGCCCTCTCACAGTCTTGGACCCCTCGGAAGATGTCCACCTGCTGGCTTAGGCCCGCTCCCCAGGGGATCAGGCCTAAGATGGCAGTCAGACATCCCTCTGACAGCCTGGGAGCCCACTGGGGATGCCCACTTGCCAATAGAGAGCAGGCCTAAGCTGCAGTTGGACATCCTTAGCACTGCTGAGGAGGCAGGAAAGGTTCCCACCACCACCACTGCACTGGCAGCTGGCAGCCTGGCTTGTGGCTGAGCAGAACTCCCCTGTGGGAGTGCACTGACCACCAGGGGCAGCTCCTGCATTGAGCATCTGCCCCTTGGTGGTTAGTGTGTGTCATAGTGACCAGTCATTCCCAGTGGTTCTGCTGTTAGGGTCAATTTGCATATTACCCTTTTATTATATAGGATTATATAGGATAGAGGCCTGGTGCATGGGTGGGGGCCAGCTGGTTTGCCCTGAAGGGTGTCCCAGATCAGGGTGGAGGTCCCGTTGGGGTGCCTGGCCCACCTAGGTGAGGGGCTGATGGCTGTTTGCAGGCTGGCCACAGCCCCTTCAAGGTAGGTGTCCCCCTCTGGGGTTTCCAGCCAGCCTGGGTGAGGGGCTGATGGCTGTTTGCAGTCTGGCCACAGCTCCCATTGACCCAACATCCCAGCGAGACTGGCTGGAATCAGGTTTCTGGGGTTGATTTATCTTCTATAATTGAAACTTTGTTGCCTTGAGCGGACACCACAGCCTGCCTAGGCAGGCAGTTTCCTCCATCGCTGGTGCAACAGAAGCCTCCTATTTGCTCTAGCTCTGTGGCTGTCGGCCACCATCTTGGCTGGGTTAATTTGCATACAGTCACTCTGATTGGCTGGTGGGCATGGCTATTGGCTGGTGGGCTTGGCTTAGGTGTAACGGAGTGAGGGTCAATTTGAATATTACTCTTTTATTAGCTTAGATCATAAAAAGTAGAAAACTAGTAGAGTGACCTATTATATATTAACTTTGTATTAACACAAAGACAGTACTTCTGTTCACAAAAAAAATTTTCCCATATTACTTAAAAGACCCTCTTTTCTGAAATTTTAAATTTAAACATACATATGTTAAATACATGTATTTTTGTATGTAATATACATACATAATATGTAATAATATTATATATGTCATAAATTTTATATATCATAAATTTTATATATCATAAATAAATTGTATATATCATAAATGAATACATAATGTCTATACATATATATATATATATATATATATATATATATATATATATATATATGCCAACTCAGAGACACATAGATATATAGAGTAAGGTGACCAGACATCCCACTCTTGGCGGGACAGTCCCAATTTTTAACAGTTTGTCCCGTGTCCTGTGGTGTTTTAAAAAATTCCTGATTACTCTTTATAACATTTTAAGTAATAATAAAAAATAAAAAGAAAGAAAGAAAAAAGAACCCTTCCCCCCCCCCCCAGGTCAATGGTGTACCACTTTAAATCTGGTCACCTTAATATATACATTCATTTTGTTCATCCATTCATGGAAGAGTAATCAGCTACTGTGTTCAAGCACCTGTGTTTGATGCTGGGAATTTGAGATGAATGACATATTCTATCACAAGTTAGCAGGAGACACTGTGTCATTCAATATATCACATTAAAATGCAATGTGATAAATGTTATCAGAAAACAATATAATTAATAAGTAGGTACCCAGTGTCTATGCAGCACCTTATATATGCAATTATTGAAGTTCATAATACATTATTCTTTCTGGAATTATTACACATGCCCCTACAGTCTCTCTCCCAGCTGTCATTGTTTACTCAATAAAGTTGAAAATAGAGAAACCCATTCAAAATAACATCATTAAAAGATAAAAGAGTGCTGACTCTTTAAAAAAAAAGAAGAAGAAGAAGAAGAATAGCTCCCAAAAGAAGGTAATAGCACATTAACATGTTCAGGCAAAATGAATCAAAATGAACCGAAGTCCACTGAAGACCTGATGGTCAGATTTTTAATGATTATTCCTTTTGAAACTCACCCTCGTTCCCAGAGAAACTGTGAAATTTTCATTATCTGAATAATTGTGTTATGATAAAAATGATTAAATAACTCACCACATTCCAGGTTGCTTAATATTTCCACAGCAGATATAAATCATAACTTAGGTTTTACTGAAGCTTTCCATTTGTTGAACACAGTAGGCAAGTTAGTGGCAGCTGAGCTCTGTCAATGCGAAACCAATTTGGGTTAGACTGATATGAAAATTAAACTACTGTAGTGTATCAGAATGTGGTAATGTGCTTTTAAATCTTAGCCTTGGTGATTTGTTGGAAAGCAGGAAGTGGCTTACTGGAAAGGAGGAAGTAAAGAAAAAGAGTACGGAGAGGAGTTAATGACGATGAAAGAGGGAAGAAAGGGTCGTGAAATCAGCCAATTCCTTCCTTCAGTTTTTGCACCTGTGTTTTATTGCACTAAAGGGAGAGCACAAAAGCTGGATATCTTGTTTTATTTTTATTCTTTTTTAGGCATAGGGGGCAAGGGAATAAGAGAAAGAGTAATGGTAAGGTAGAAATAAGGAAGAGTTATGAGTAAAAATAAAAGAATTGGTAAGGAAGAGCCAGGGATGAAAAAGAGAAACATGAGAACTTACAAAAGAGGGGGAGAAAAGTGAAGAAAAACAACAACAAAAAAAAAAAACAGCCAGAAAACAGACAGAATAGGTCCCTTTGAGGAAAGTATTTTTGCCCCTCAAAATCATAAGACAAATATCTTGATAAAAGTTTAACAGTTTATTTTTTCTTCTTTTAATGCATTATGCTTATCATTCTATTTCTTATTTTAAAATAAAATAGCATTATTCGTTCCTTCCTACTCTACCCTTCAATGTTTTAAGTTTTCTTTAGGCTCAAATTTCAGATTTCATCTATCTTAAAGTTTGGAGCAAGTAGGCTGAGTTTTGTTTGTTTTTGTTTTTGTGTTGTTGTGTTTTGTTTTTTGTTTTGTTTTTTTTCAGAACAAGAACAAGCAATTCTATGTGAAAAGACAAACTGATAAAAAATTGAGAATGATGCAAACTGTTGGAGTCCGAGTCATCCTAAGGTTTTAGAAATGGCTGACGTGTAGGCATCATCCCTAAAATTGGGATGAGTATAGCCATGGATTGCGGTCTTTATAAGGATGTGAGGAGTGAATGTTGATCAAGCACCAGCAGGGATGAGGCACAGAACAAGACCTCAATAGCTGTATTTTGAATGAAGATTTGTGCTTGAATTGTTTTAATAACTAAAGATTTAAAAACCTAAATATTAATTTGGTGAAATGCTTATTTTTAAATACCTTCTCATCCTTATTATTTTTTAAAATTTATCTTTATTGTTGAAAATATCACAAATGCCCCCTTTTTCCTTCCGTTGACCCCCTCCTCCCTGCACTCACCCCCGCCCCACCCTCATTCTTATTCTTAAACAGCTTTGAGATACAAAATCCACAAAATAAAAGCCACTCTAGTAGGGATGCTCAAAAGAAAGAACGATGGGAACTTCCCTCCTAATGAAAACCTGGTCCAAAATCTCTGCCCCTTTCGAAGAAAAATCTGTCCTTGAACTCATTTTATAGCATCATGACCTCATACTCTTTCCTGTCAAGAAAAGATCTTTAACCTTACACTCTGTAAGTCATTTAAGCACAGGCTTGATGGTGTCACTCCAACTCTCTCCCACCTTCAGCTTTTCTCTTTCAGTTTCCCTGTAAGTGGACAGAATGGAGATCACGTAGGAAACATACTTTATACATCTAGCTGTCTTGCTAGAGAAATACTGTAAAAACAAATTCATGATGGCAATTTCCTCAAAGGAGAGGGTCAAAAATGTGCCAAGTAATTTAATTTTACAAGTGACTTTAAGCCAGGAAAGCAGGAGCTGGTTTGTGGGAAGGCTGAGGAGAGTGATGAAGGTGCAGACCCTGTACCACCGCAAACTTAGCGGGGGCTGACCCCCCGCAAAGGAAAGCTTGCAAGCCCTTTGCGGAACAATATCGTACTTTCAGGCCTCTGACTGTCAGGGCTCCTCTCTGGTTAATATCAGCAAGGGAATCCTTGCCTGACAGAATGTAATTTAGGATCTATTAAATATGATTACTTGGCCTTGAAAATGATGGATATTGGACAGAATTATAGAATCGCTTTACAAAAGAAAGGTCTCTTTTACATCCTTTCTTGTGGAGCTTAAAATGAAGCCTGGGGCAATCCCTCCGAGGGGCTGTGGCATTTATAGGTTCGGTTTATGAAAAAGGGAATTGATATTCATATTAAAAACTGTAAAAATTGCGCAAGGTGAAGATAGTGAGCATGCAGACAGCTGTGACGTGTGTCTGAAGGGTGAGTGGCACGTTGCCCAACTGATGTACTTGCTTTAATTATATTAGTAATGTGAAAGTCGACATGATTTGAAACAAGCTCTTTGGGTTTTTCATTCAAATACTAGCCCCCAGTGACTACATTTTATGGTCCTCCCAATTTCCAATTACTTAAATGTTCATAGCTGAAATACTTCAGAGTTCATTGCTGGGTTTGCTGTGGAGGTGGCCTGTGCTTGAGTTTTTATTTAATTACATTTTGTTCTTGGTTGTAAAAGTAATATATGGTCACTGAAAAAAAACTACAAAACATAAAATGTCACAAAGAAGAAATTAAAAGCACTAATAATTCTGTCTAGAGATTGCCACGTATGCATATATATTATTTTAATATAAATATATTATTTTTATCATTTAATTGATGTAACATTACATATATTGTTTTCTAAAGTCTTTTCACTTAATTCTATAGCATGACCATATTTTAAGTATTATTATTCTATAAGCTACTTAGTGATTATATGCTATTTATTGTATATATGTACAATCAATTTTTAGCATTTTAAAAAATATACTTTTATTGATTTCAGAGAGGAAGGGAAAGGGAGAGAGAGATAGAAACATCAATGATGAGAGAGAATCATTGATAGGCTGCCTCCTGAATGCCCCCTACTGGGGGTGAAGCTCCCAACCCCAGTTTGTGCCCTGACCAGGAATTGAACTGTGACCTCCTGGCTCATAGATGGACGCTCGAACACTGAGTAACACTGGCAGGGCAGTACAATCAATTTTTAATCCAATTTATACTTGATGGGAATTTAGAAGATCTAGTTAACCATTTTCAGGTAATTCTTTTTGCAGATCCCTAGGTATTTGTTAGGATATATTCTCAGGAAAAAAAATGCTTTGTCCTTAAGTTTTTAAAATATTAGGCCTTTTTACATGTGACTAAGTCTCAAGTTTCTCCTATCATATGCAATATCTACATTACAGTATTTTTTTATTTTTATTCTTACCACATCTTCTGACTGTTTATCTTGCCACGACCAAATCAATGGAGGTAACAAATAGAATTGAGATTACCACCACTATATTCTGGTCAGCAGGGAATTTTGTGTTGGGGATAAGGTGCAAGCAGCATTAGAATTCTAAATTATCTCAAAAAAGGAGGAATCAGGAAGGAGAAAATGGGGAGTTATTATTTACTGGGTACAGAGTTTCATTTGTGCAAATGAAAACAGTTCTGGAGATGGTTGGTGGTGATGGTTCACAGCAGTGTGAATGTACTTCAAACCACTGGACTGTACACTTAACATGGTCAAAATAGTAAAGTTTATGTTATGTGTATTTTACTACAATAAAAAAAATTGGGAGGTGAGGAGACAAGGAAGGAAATGAAAAAAATCCTCAGTACTTATGTTGCCGAGGAGCACTTTTGGAAAAAGGAACACGCTCCTCGGATTCCATGATGTTTTCCTGATGTTATGTAGATGGAGCCATAATCAAAGCTAACACGTACGTGGCACTTTACAAGTGCTTTTCTACAGGTAATGTACATGGCGGAACAGCCTCATGCAGTAGTTAATTATCCTCATTTTGTATAAGAGAACTCTGAGACTAAGACGGAGTAACTGCCTAAGATGACATAGCAGCAAAGAGCAGAAGCAAAGGCCCCACTTCCTCCACTAACTGTCCCCTAAGAAATGTGCTGCCGAGACGCAGTGAGCTCCCATGCTGGCAAAGTCATCAAGGGTTTCACTTGACAAGTCAAATATTTCATATACACACTCACAAGGGCAAACATTAAACTACACTTCAAGAATATATTTCACAAAGAGAAACAAGTTTTTTGTAACAGTTTTTGGTAAAGTTTAATAAAATAGTAATTTTGCTAATATTTATAACAAATAATACCCCACAGTTTGAATCTTTATTTTGTGGTTTTTTTCCTTTCAGATATTGACTAAATTTTTTAAATTAACATATTTATCACCTTAAAGGGAAAGCATGAGTTACCAATGATGCTAGGCAGAGTTGTAGGCAAGGGAACTGAGGAAACTTAAAGCTATTGAGAGTCACATTACCCTCTTCACTACTTCTTATTCCATCAAGATACAAAAGAGAAAAGTTACATATTTCCAAATTAAATATTAACATAAAAGTAGATCTTTAAAATGTAGATTTCTCCACTCATTCCCCAGGTTTTCTTTGCTTATTTTTAGACACCAGATCTGGTCAAAGATTAAAAAGTTGTTATTGAATCTTATTTCTATTCAGTATCACCTTGAGTTGTAATAAATGATTTCTCCAACTTTTCAAGACCTCTTAGAGTTTTGTCTTTGGATGATCCCCAAATAATTTATTCTGACAAGCAGGTGTTTTGGTAAACAGAAATCTGGTTGTGAGATTTATTTTGCCTGTCAGCCCATTTATCTTCGGAATTAAATGCATCACAGAAATCATGAACATTTCTTGTTCTCATATGTTGGCTAACACATGCATTTTAATACATATTGTTATGGACTTGTTATGTGCCTAGTGCTGCAAAAGTAATAAAAGGCAGTCCCAGTGAACCCCCAGAGTATTATTAGATAAACTAACACATACACAAATTATTAGAATGCAATGAAATAGGTGTGATACCAGAAGTATATGCACATAGTCTGGGGTCACCAAAGAGTTATTTTTGCCTCTGTGAGTAAGAGACAGCTACCCAGAAGTAGAATCATCTGAATTGAAACTAAACAGGTAGAATGTTTTTTGTAAGAAAGGGGATGGAAGGTTTATGTACATATTTTACTTTGTCTCTTGCATTACTGTTATATATTTTTCTTCAGTTAATATGGTACCACACAGAATCTGAACATGTTTAGATTCCATAGCCAGTCCTTCATGCTCTTGTAAAGTCTGCATTCTCTTTAAATTCACCAAACATGTTCACTGTGGCTGCCATTGAGTGGACTGACAATGATTCATTGTTGATCAAGGAACATTCAGTTTAACTTTGAAGCTCCTTGATTCATTTACCACTGCACTGGCAGCATCAGGGTGCCCAGCCACAGGGACGCCCTCATATGAACATCATCCCTGAGGACCTTGAGCTGTCATGGGAACATCTCTTTCATTTGAGGCATTTATCTCATCTCCCTGTGCACAATTCTATTTTAACTAATGCATTTTCCTTTCCAGTCGAACTTTCCTTACAGTAGAATTTTTAGTGGGGGGGAAAGCCAATTACTTATACTGGCCACTTCTCTTTGCTAATAAATAGTTCAGGTTATGTTTTATTTTATTTTATTTTTTAAAATATATTTTTATTGATTTCAGAGAGAGAGGGAGAGAGAGAGAGAAACAACAATAATGAGAATCATTGATCGGCTGCCTCCTGCATGCCCCTTAACTGGGGATCGAGCCCGCAACCCCAGCATGTGCTCTTGACCAGAATCGAACCCAGGACCCTTTAGTCTGCAGGCTGATGCTCCATCCTCTGAGCCAAACAGGCTAGAACTCAGATTATTTTAAACTATACTTAGATTTTTTTTTCTTTTTTAAAGTTTTACTTTGAACGTCCTCTATATCATTAGATTCCTTTACTTTTGATGTGTCTTCCCAGCAAGGATTCTAAACAAGAGTGTATTCCCTGGTTTAGATTTTCCCTCATCAGAGGCTCCGGGCCTTCCCTTTAAAAAGAAAAAAAGGAAGTTCCTGTGAACTGAGTGGTTTGCACAGTCAGTATTCACTTACAGGAGTGAGTTCTGCAGGACGGTCCAGCTCTAGGACTTTGTACAGTGGCAGCATAAAAACAACAGATCATAGGTCTATGAATGTCATCTGTATTATGTCAAAGAGGAAAACATCAAATTCATTCTGAATCAGGTCAAACAGAACAGCTCAAAGAATGCCATAGAGGTGTAAATGCAGTCAATTTATTTAATTTGGGATCACAATGTTCAGTGTTTAGATAGAATAGATTAAAATGAAAGTTTCTAAAAAATATTGATTAAAATCTTTCCAAGGACTTTTGGATCCCATTCCATTATTTTATTTGGGGGTGTTTTTTGTTTTTGTTTTTTTGTGTTTTTTTTTTGTGTGTGTGTGATGTGGCACATCATTTGCTGAGGTGTCCACATGGAGTCCCATGCAGTTGCCCCCCTGTAATGCCCTGTGTGGGTCCCTCACGCGGTGCCCCCTCCTCAGCCCAGAAAGAAGGCTGTGACAACTAAGGAACCAGTGGTTGTGCTGTGGGTACAAACAGAGAAAAAAGATTTTTCTGTCAGTGAATCTGCCTCTTTTAAAATTTTTGGGAGAGAATTTCTCTGCCATTTATTCAGGAACAAATGGGCACTTGGTCAATACAGCATCTAATATATCAGTGAGGCTTTTTAAGAGCCGGGAAAGGAGTCCTTTTTTCCTGCACCCAGGAAACTATGTCCACCTTCTTATAACTGACATGCTGCTGTATAGAGCTGCCTAGAGTGTCTCATATCAAAACATAGGTCATGTTTTAAAACTACAGGGCCAAGAACCCGCCTATACAATTTCATCCTCTTCATAAGCAAATCTGGGGATAAAAAAATAATAATTTCTAAAATAATAAAACTATTGACATCAGGGTGATAATTAGCTCACAGCCTTAGCATCTTCCATACCTCTCAGTAAATGCCAAATCTGACCTTAGCCGCCTTTTCTCTTTAGATGTTTCCTAATGTTGAATGAACTCATAATAAATCTCTTATATAATAATAATAAATGCTAGCCCTAGCCAGTTTGGCTCAGTAGATAGAGCATCGGCTTGCAGACCAAAAGGTCCTGGGTTCAATTCCAGCCAAGGGCACATATCTTGGTTGCAGGCTCCTCCCTGGTCCAGGCCCTGGTCAGGGCACATTCAAGAGGCAACCAATCGATGTGTTTCTCTCACATTCATATTTATCTGTCTTTCCCTCTTTCTTCCACCCTCTCAATAGAAAAATATCCTCAGGTGAGGATTTAAAAAAAAAAAGCTAACCTTTGTTGAGTATTAATATGTATTGTCTGAAACATATATGTCTATTATCTCATTTAATACTCACCACAACTCTATAAGGTACAAACTATTAACAGTCTATGTTACAGATGAGTAAATTGAGGCACAAAGTAGCTAAGTGACAGCCTGAAGTCACACAAGCAATAAATACTAGTGCATTAAAAGGCAGATTGTCTGAGAGATGACTGTTACTCATCAGAAAAGAAAACACGGGTCTTATAAAGCAAACAGAAATTAAAGTTTTCCTTCTGCCACATGAGGACCATAATGGAATTTTTTCTAAAATATTATTTTAGAAAACAGGAGATGGGCCATAAAATTATATACACTAAATTTTTTGTTGGGGCGGGGGGAATTCCCCCAGGCAGTGACCTTTATTACTGAGATTTGATTTGGAAGCCAATTTTTATAGCTCAGTTAAAAACTGCTAAACCCAGGCACTTATATAATAGAAATGCTGACATGACCTTAATTCCACAGGTGCGAAGGGTATAATTGAATTTAAGAACAATGTATCTCATCCATTAAGTCATTAAATAGATATTAACAGCTTGACATATTTGGTAAGTACGCCCTGAAAATGGTTAACAATAGTATGCAAATAAATGAGCTTGCATTATTAGCTACTGCATTTTAGGTTGTGTTGCCAAATATAACATTAAATTACAATAGGCATTTAGAAAATGTTGTGGCAATACATTTTAAAATGCTCCTGAACACAATGCCAAAATAGAGAAAAGGAATGTTAGAATCTACAAGTTATTGCCAAGTGCCTTTGTGTGATTCAGATGAGTTATATTTACTGTTGATAAAATTACACTTAATCAGAAATACATTTTTTGACCCAAATTTCTGGAATTACTCCAGTGGTGTGTTGCCTCTGGTTGAAGAACATTTATAAGGATGCTAACTAAATACAAAAACCAGAACATTGCTCTACACAGATGTACATGTGGCACTGTTGAGAAAAAACATCCAGTTGTTTGGCATCCTACAACCAAATGCCTAAATCCAAGTGAAATCAAGAATTTAACACACATTCAGGGAATTTAATCAATGTAGACATCCAGTTGGGCTCATTCTAGTGCAAAATAAAACAAAGCCAAAACTCTGTCTTCTCTTTTAAGTCAGGGCTAGAGAGCTGGATTTTCAATGTATAGTGTCTCAATTCTTCTTTTACTCTGACTGCTTATAAAACCCGTAATGAAGTGTATAATGATTTCAGTGCAACCGAGAATCCAGTAGTGCAGAGCGTTGGCCCTCAGAATCTGACAATTATTCTAAATCACCTGCTTGTTTTCTTTTCTTTGCTAATCTAGCAAACAAGAGTTAATAAATAAGAATATAGCTAATAAACTTTCCAGGTAAAAGTTGCTCATAATAATTGCAAACACATTCAAATATCTTACTTTAGGCTTATATACAGGCAGCAAGTCATAGTGCCCTTATATAAAAAGTTATATAACACAGTGATAGAAAAATTGAAAATGTCAGAAATCACTGCCACAGTGAAATAGATCAAAACAATCAAGGGTTTTAATTGAATGTAAGTAATTCAATGTGATAGATGCAGAAATGGCTTCTGTTTTACCCCCTCCTTACACCACATCTATACATCTCCTCCAACCAGGATGTGGCATTTATTTGTTTCACACACCCATCCTTTTTGCAACTTCTGTCGGTCTCTAGATTATGGTGGATATGAGGGGGTGCCATACCTAGCCGAGGCCTTGAGAGGCAGCATGTGCACTTATTTGCACTCATGCTCCTCTACCTTTGCCATGAGAGCCACTCTCGCCCACCTGCTGAAGAATAAGAGACCATGTGAGAGAGCCAGATCATCCCAGCTGTGGCCATCCTATACCAGCCGGCCACAGCTGACCTACCAGCTGGCGACAGATGCACAATCCAGCTCAACCAAGCACTGACCAGGCCATGACCAGCAGGACCCACCGGGCTGATTTGTAGACTTATGAGAAATATAAGTGGTTGTTTTAAGCCAGTAAGTGTTGGAGTAACTTCTTATGTAGCAATAGATAGTTGACATAATTAGTGTTAGACCATATTTTTACAGCAAAATAATGCAATTATCATTATCTGAATATTAATGATACTTGAATTTACATACATTTAATATTTTTAAATGCAGTGTCATAGTTGAGACAAATATGATTGTCTCATATTTGATAAGACAAATAATGATTCTCTTTATTTAAAAGATGAGAAAATGGAGACAAAGAAATCCAAATCATTCAGCTAATTGGTATTGAGGAAAGAAGGGGAGGTAGGATAAATTAAAGAGTAGAATCCACTTCTAAAACCTCATCGCTTTCCAATAATCCTTAGGGTCTTAACTGGCTGCATTGTGAATTTGATTTAAGGATTTAAAATATTAGCACACTGGCACCCCAGGTAATATGGCATGTTCTATTCTCACCATTAGGGAAACAAAGTATTTCTACCTCTAATACATCTGCTAAATAAAAATAAAAATAAAAGAATGTCTCGATACCCAGCCAGGGTAGTTCAGTAGTTGAGCATCGACCTATGAACCAAGAGGTCACTATTTGATCCCTGGTCAGGGCACATGCCCAGATTGCAGGCTCCATCCCCAGTAAGGGGCATGCAGAAGGCAGCCAATTGATGATTCTCTGTCATCATTGATGTCTCCATCTTTCTCTTCCTCTCCCTTCATCTCTCTGAAATCAATAATAATAAAAAAAAGTCTCCCAGAAACCTGCACATAATTTAATAGTAATTGTTGTTTGTCTCAGGCTTCCATGGTGTTTACCTTTCACTGTGAAGAAAAGGGAGCAGGGAGAACATTCGCCTCTTACTTTGGTGTCAACCTTTGGACTACTTAATAAGCTAATTAAATTAAAGATTCAGCATGTACCAAGCTTTACATAGAGATAACCACTGAGCAATCAATGATAATTTAAAAAATCAATTGGTCTTCTGTAGTAATTAAATTTGCCCACTTAGATATAATTGATATTGTTCTCAACTAATTATCCAACTAAGGGCTCTGAGGGACTTTTAGAGATGGAAGGATTGAGCCAAAGATTCTTCCTAATGTGAAATTGGACTGAAGGCTATGTTTCCTCAAAAACTGATTTAGTCTTCCCGGGAAACACAGTATTGAACAAACCCCAAAACAGTCAGAAAATCAGTATTTCATTAGGGGCAATTTAGCAGACTATCTGGGATTCCGTGTGTGACCCTGGGCTAATCATTGAACCCTCATGTTTCAGTGCCCTCATCCATAAAATGGAGTGGTAAGCATTAAGTTATTAGTAATAAAGTGTTTAGAACAGTAAGCTTTGTGCTGATATCATTATTAGCTGTCTCTTGGTAAGATCTTTAGAAAGAATGGCAAGATAGTCACCAATCACAAGTTTATTCTATTGTTTCATTCTCACTTGCACCTAATTCCTGTAGGCATTTTGCAGTTAAGGCTTACCACTGCCCTTTCCCATATTATGAGATTCAATTGTTCTCCATGGGATTAAAAAATGGCTAAACTAGGAAAACGGAACTTCACATTTGCTGGGTGGCGTATCTGATTACGAGTTATTAAGCCAATCCTCCCTTCCCTCTCATAAGCAATTCATTTCTCAGCACCAGAGGGGAAGAATAATCATAAAATAAAATAGAAGATGATCTTATCTCTGATGCTTAGCATTTGTATATTCACTTAAAAAGGTAGCAGAGCAATTTACGGCAGCCCTCAGGCAGCCTAAATGACATGTTAGCAAGTTATATAGATATGCTATTACCTATTTATTCTGATATTCGATGCAAAAATGTCAGGGAGATCGCTCCTTAAGTACACTAAATTACTGACTCCTGGGGCTGGAAAGTACC
>PVJC01024622.1:0-25495 GCA_004026665.1 Murina feae | reverse complement strand
AGCTGCACCAGAGGCTCGGAGCAGTCCTCCTGTGTGTGTCTACCAGCCGGGGGCCTGCCCCCAGGCACACCGTGGAGGCTTGGAGCAGGCACCCCCTCTATGTTGATCTCTCAGACTCTTGCCCTCCCCAGCATGTTGTTCTCTTTTTTGAGCGTGGCCAGGGCTGGGTGCTGCCTGCCTCCCAAGCTTGCCTACTGCCTATCTTCCTCCAGCCACCAGAAAGCAGGGAAAACCCTGCCTCGTGGTCAGGCCAGCCTTTTCCTGCTCCCTGATCCCCGGAAGGGACCTGGGAAGCCACCAAGCAGGCCGCCAACTCTTTCCCACTCACCTGTCCCCTGCTGCCTTCCTTTTCCACTTCCCGGTGCCGCCAAGGGGTCTGGGGAGCTGCCAAGCAGGACCCTGGCCCCTGCAGCCTTGCTTTCCCGCCCCCCGGTGTCCCGCAAAGGGCCTGGGCAGCCACCAAGCAGGCCGAGACCCCCCCTGCCGCCTCTTACCCGCTTCCCGGTGCCCTCCAACCCTGCCGCCTCTTTCCTATCACGGGTCTTGGGTCCTGCGCTGTCCCGCCCTGCAGCCACTCTGTGCACTCGGGAGGTCCCTCAGCCCGGCCTGTGCCCTCTCGCAGTCTGGGACCCCTTGGGGGATGTCCACCTGCTGGCGTGCCTGACCAGCCTGGGTGAGGGGCTTTCAGGCTGCCCACAGCTCCCATTGACCCAACGTCCCAGCAAGGCTGGCTGGACGCAGGTTCTGGAGTTTTTTCTCCTATAATTGATACTGTTCCTTGAAGGCCTGGGGTTATCTTCTATAATTGATACACTGTTCCTTTAAGGCAGCCTTCTAACTAACTGAAGCCTCCTCTTTGCTTCACCTGGCAGCGTCTATAATGAAACAATTGTTACTTTTACTGGTTAGGCTGGAGCTGCTCTTTCCTTCAGCTCCGGTGGATTCTATGATTGTTACATTGTTTCAAATGTTTCAAATCTGTGTTTTGCTAGAGGCAGTTTAATCGGAGCTGAGCTGAGGGGCGAAGCTTCACTTTCGCTCCTGCCGCAATGGAAAGGGCTGTTTACTCAGGTCCGTGAGTGGCGGCCGCCATGTTGGCTGGGCTAATTTGTATACAGCCGCTCTTATTGGCTGGTGGGTGTGGCTTACCCATCTCAGAGAAACGGTTAATTTTAATATTTCGCTTTTATAGAGTATATATATATATAATCTCACATATTCAGTATGTGTGTATACACATATATATGTTATATAACCCATGCATACATAACTATGCATGCCTACATAACCGGTGCATATATAACCACTAGAGGCCCGGTGCATGAAATTTGTGCATGGGTAGGGTCCCTAGGCCTGGCCAGTGATCAGGGCCAATCAAATCCTTCAGGCTGCCAGCTGGGGCCTTCCTTTGTTTGGCACTGCCTCTTGGTGGTCAGTGCAGGTCATAGTGAGTGATTGAACTTCCAGTCTCCCAGTTGAACTCCCAAGGGAACACTTTGTATATTAGCCTTTCATATATAGAGACTAGGGGCCCAGTGCATAAAAATTTGTGCACTCGGGGGGGTCCCTCAGCCCAGCCTTTGCCCTCTCGCAGTCTGGGACCCCTTAGGGGATGTCCACCTGCTGGCATGCCTGGCCAAACTGGGTGAGGGGCTGATGGCTGTTTGCAGGCTGGCCAAGCCCCGCAGTGGGGACCCTCACCCCAAGGGGGTATGGCCAGCCTGGGTGAGGGGCTGAGGGCCATTTTCGGGCTGCCCACAGCTCCCATTGACCCAACGTCCCAGCTCCCAGCGAGGCTGGCTGGAATCAGGTTTCTGGGGTTTATTTATCTTCTATAATTGAAACTTTGTTGCCTTGAGCGGAGGCCTAGGCAGGCAAAGAAGCCTCCTGTTTGCTTCAGCTCTGTGGCTTCTATAATTGAAACATTTTGCCTTGGGCAGAAGCCCAGATAGTCTAGACAGTCAGTTTCCTCCATTCCTCTGTTTGCTCTAACTCCTTGGCTACTGGCCGCCATCTTGGCTGGGTTAATTTGCATACAGCCGCTCTGATTGGTGGGCGGGCATGGCTTAGGTGTTTCAGAGTGATGGTTAATTTGCATATTACTCTTTTATTAGATTAGATATGCATACAAGTTCTTTGGTTGATCACTTCCCAACCACCCGCCCTCCAACTGTTTGAGATTCTGCAGTCTGTTCTATGCTTCTATGTTTCTGGATCTATTTTGTTCATCAGTTTATTTTCATTTCCAGTTTTAAATACTATCTATATGTTGACAATGCTTAAGTTGACATGTTTAATCAAGGTCTTCTGTGCTTCAGATACAAATATTCAACTGTACTATTGTTATCTCCACTTGAGCATCTCAAACTTACCACATCCCAAAATAACTATTATTTTAATAAAAAAATCTTATTGTTGACACTATTGCTGATATCCCCCATTTCTTCCACCTTTGCCCACTTCCACCCATTCCTACCTTCCCCCCTTCCTTGGCCCTCACCACACTATTGTCCATGACTATGGGCTATGCATACATTTTCTTTAGCTAATCCCTTCACCTTTCTTTATCTGGTCCCCTACCTCCTCCCTTATGACATTTGACAGTCTGGAGAATTATTTTTTATACCAATATCTCCCAAACTCAACCCATCTCCCCAACATTTTCTATCTTTGGAAAGAGCCATGTACTCAATTTCCCAAGCTCTAAGTCTAGTGTCCTCCTTGAATCCTGCACTTTACATATATCCCAAGTTCAATTCATTAATCTTTTAGACTTTTCACCCAAAACATATCTTAAATCTATCCATCTCTATCTTACTTCTCCCAACCTATGTGAAACCACCAGTATTAAGTGCCATATTCATGATATTTATAGCAGCTACATAATATCTAAACTAATAAAAGCGAAATAGTAAAATTAACCGTTTCTCCGAGACAGAGTAAGCCACACCCACCATCCAATCAGAGCAGCGGTATGCAAATTAACCCAGCCAAGATGGCGGCGGTGGATACAGGGAGGCCCACCTCCCTGTGTCCGCTGCTGCCATCTTTTGCCTTCCTGCAGGCCACACGGGAGGGTTGGGGTGGGGGATGGGAGGAGCGAGCTGCCTGCAGCCCCACACCTCCACCAGAAAGCACTCATGGCGGCGATGGCGGACACAGTTGCCTCCCTGCGTCTGCCGCCTTTGCCATCTGTTGCCTTCCTGCAGGCCATAGTGGAGGGGCGGGATGGGGGGCGGGAGGAGCGAGCCGCGATCAATTTCAGGCAGCAGGGCCGTGGACCTGGGAAGGGGGGGTGTGGCCACCCAGACCCACCTGGGAGTCCCAGCCGCTGCCCTGGCCGACCCTGGACCTGGACTGGCAGGGCCACAGACCTGGGAACGGAGGGGCGTGGCCACCCAGACCCACCTGGGAATCCCAGCCGCTGCCCTGGCCGACCCTGGACCAGCAGGGAAGCGGACCTGGGAACCAGGTGGCGTGGCCACCCAGACCCACCTGGGAATCCCAGTTGCTGGGCTGGTGGACCCTAGACCAGCAGGGCTGTGGACCTAGGAATCAGGGGCTGTAGCCAGACAGACCCACCCAGGAATCCCCAGCTGCTACCTTGGCCTATGCTGGGCTGGGGCCATGGCTGCCAAGGAGGGGATGAGGGGGCTGGAGCCATCAAGGACCCTGCAGGCATCGCCCAGCAGCACCTGCTTGCCCATCTCCATAGTGTGGAGCAGACAGGCCCAGCAGAGAGCAGAGAACCAGGTGCAGTGGGTCCAAGCCATCAGTAGCACTTCTCCTGAGTGCTCCCAAATTGGATGAAGTCTGGCTGAGGGACCTCCCCACTTGCCCTCCTCCTCCTCCCCGACCTGCACCCTCACCCCAATTTACCCGTGCACCAATTTCGTGCACCGGGCCCCTAGTAAAATAGTAAAGGTGGATTTACACTGTATCATCATGCAAACCTATATAACTGAACTTAATTTAAGATAAAGCAAACCTCCTAAAAGGCTCCTTATACATAAATAAATATAATAGAAAGTTTGATGTTTATAACTACTAGCTTGGTGTTTAGCTTACAGAACTGTATTTTATCTATGATACTGGATGTATTCCTATATCAGCTTAAAATTTAAAAAGAGGCATATTTTAGGTTAAGAAAATATTCAGAAAAGTGGAAACAACTCAGTGCTTTTATCAAAGTCACTTTAATGTCTATGATTTTAACATTTTTATGTGTTCTAAGATGAGGTTGACAATCCTGGACCATTCTTACTCTAGACAAGTTTATTAAATTATTAGATTCCTGGCTTTTACAGTATAGATAGAGACTTTTCATGAATAACTATTATTTTAATAATGATTCATTGTGCTAAAATTTGGCATTTAAATTTATAAATAAGATCACAGCTGCTAATCTCTCTCAGTGAAGAAAGGAATAAAAGGAGTTAGCAACTTATTCTGAGAGTCCACCTAAATCAATTAGGATGTTAAATCCATGCATAAAATAATGTTTAATAAAAGTGCTTTAAAGGGGAAATTGTCTCACTTTAAATTGAATGAATAGATAGGATGACACGAGGTTCCCAGATTACTGCTATGAGGCTCTAAGACACTAGACTCAGGCATTGCTAATAGTTCAACAATAATTGGAATATTAATAGAATGTGTCATTCTGATTATATAGAATATGCATCAGAGTATTTTACCTAACTCTTCTGGATTGATTGGAGAGTGGCTGAGAATAATCTGATTGTTGCTTCTCTCAGTTTGAGAGCCCCATTTCAGAATGCTTACTCGCAGATTCTATTTAAGGACATATTCAAAAAAATCAATGCATTTATAATCCAATTAGCTGGTCTCTATTGATTCATAGTCTAGATATTCAGATTGCATAGCATTACTGTTTTCACTAACTCTCTGTAAATATTTTCTGGGTGGCATACTGGTTAATCCTCTGGCCTTTCTCCCCCAGTGAACTGAACTAGCAACTACTGTAAGTCATTGCTGAAGAACTATGCATTCCAGTTTTCTCCTGGTCAGTACATGTTAATGAGACTTCAAACTTCTATTATCACTGAATATCAGCTGCATCCTGGGCTCCGTACATTCTTACATAATGGGTTTAGTGTCTAAAAATAAAGAGAACCTTGACCTCTGAACTGTTGGCTGCCTACATTGCAGGGTGTAAGGGGTTCACTGGAGCCACACTGTACAAGTGTATCCCTTCAGCCATGTGGACCCAGTCACCTGTTCTCAGCATGCCCAGCTTGAGAAAGGGCAGGTGGCCTCTCACTGTGCCACAAAGTTACTCACCAGTTGTCTTATAAAAAGAAAAAAGAAGGCCATATGTTCTTTCAGCATTTTCCTGACTTAGAAAAATATTTGGAATACATGTTATGTGTTTGAGAATGGTCATACCTCTCTAATTACGTCAAGCAAATTGGCTAACTTTGCTCTCGAAACACTAAAATATTCCTTAAACTGTGGAGACATGGCAAAGCTCAACTCGGAGGCTCTGAAGCCAACATTGGCTTAAAGATGGTGGAGGCTCTCAGACTGCGGCTCTGGCTCTCCGGGCTTGCTTGGGAGGTCATCGATTTACCTCTTCCACAGAGGTGGAGCGAGAGGACCCGGGGAGATGGGTTTAATTAATCTTAAATATCTCTGCAATTTAAGAATTGTAAGCCTGGAACAGTTCCTGTACTAACATGATTAGCAAATATTGACTTTTGAATACAATAATAATGTGTCATCTGAAACCCTTGATAAGTAACTTAAGTACTTCCTTAGCTTGCATCTTATTAAATTAGATGAGGTATGGTTGGGGCACATTACACAAAGACATTGAAATGAAAAATCAGACCTAAGGGTTTTAACATTGATTTTAAGAGAGCTAAAAGTCGCAAAGAAAACACATACGCTTCGGTTCTGTAACCTAGGAATGTGAGCTGTCTATTTTCTCTAGATGGATTTTTTAAAAGTATGTAATAATTTTCATGGTGCAACTGTAGTAAACATTCACAATTGGTGACCTTTTGGACAGCTGTAATCAATCATCAGATTATGTATGATGACCATATAATTTTAGTTTTATGGAAGGTTAACTTACACAGATTAGGAACGTTTGATGTTAAAACACAGAAGAAAGAGCCGTGTCACACCAGTGTGCCTGGGAATATGGTCAGGGTAATCCACCCAACTCCCTTCATAAGGTTTAACTTAAGAATGTGTACAACAAGTCAGCTAGGAAAAGAGTTTAAAGATGTGATACCAGTCAGCTGCAACCTGACAAATCTCACTGTATTGATTGGTTTTCAAAGGCTGAATGGCATATGGACCCTACTTACAATAGAAGTGGAATGAGGGGAGGAAAGCCTCCAAGTGTCATCAAAGCAAATGGTCTGTGAAAGTTGCTTCAAAGCTCGTCATCAGTTGCCAGGGTATTTGGCCACACAGTTTCCCGGGAGGGGAAGGACTGACAAAATGCATGGCTTGGCAAGAAGATACCAGCTCAAATAGCAGGACACATTCATTCTTGCTTGATTCATGGAATTAATTAGAGGATTAACATCTCATGAAATTTTGCTGGCTTTTTATCCTCCTCCTTTAAGACAAAAACAAAACAGAAAACAGAACTAGGACCCAGGCTTTTCTGTTCTCTGGTGAAATTGAAAATTGACTTGTCTTTAAATGGTGCTCGAGTAGAGAACAATTAGAAATATATGGCTAACAATGAGATGTATCGGGTGATCTCTTTAAGGATTCATTAGTTCAAGGAACAATCTTTCTCATACAATTTACCAGGGAGAATAGCGCCATGGTAGGCAGATCAGAAGGTGTCAACGAATAGGCTTTGAACACATCTATATGCACGTTTGTGCATATCTCTACACATAGATGTAGTACAAACATACAGGTGTACATGTCAGCATCTTTACGTTGTAGACTGTAGAAATTTGCTCCGGCTTCTTTGGAGATATTTATTCCCCCTTAGCCAGAATGATTCAACTCCTGCTGATTAGCGATCTATTAGCTTGAAGGCAGCCAACAGATTTTACTGATCATAATTTATCATTAAAGCAGAGAAATGCTTTCGGTATTTAAATAATGTATACAGATAAATTCACTCGTATTTTTTTAAGTTACTCACTTATACTAACCTTGTAAGAATCTGCTCCCTACTCAAAGTTTGCTGTCTGGGGAAAATGTCAAAGTTAAACAAAAACTTCTTCCTGGCTGCATTGACCTCCACAAAATATCTGATATGTTTCTGGTTATATTGATAGTCCTTAAAAAACCTGAAATTATTTCCCCATTGGCCATTGAAGATAGAGGTCTTATCTTATAAAATATGATACTTCTGTAATTTCTTTAGCAAAGATTTCAGACTCAAGTAGGGATCAATTGGAGTCCTCGGAGCTCAATGCAGAACTGCAGGGGAAAATGAACATAGTCTTCTTCTTCAAGACATATTTAAATAGAGAACATTCTAGAAAAATGTCATTTTCCTTAGGCTGCCCTAAAGTCAGATCTTCTTGCTACTGCCACTGTGCCGAGTCAGCCTAAAAGGGCACTTAGCATCTAGGCATTTGGTAAATACTGCTTTGTTGTGCTTTGTCCTCCCTCCAGGGCATTCTGAAGAGATGAGTAATAAGTGTGAACAGGAAGAACAAGTTTCTAGTCCTGTCAAATTAATTAGACTAGTGTAGACTGAAGTGAGTTTTGCCGTTAGGTAAGTTGAAGACATGTAAAGAAAACCATCCGAGCAATCTGAAAGGATTTGAAGAGAGCAAAAGGTCCCCATGGATTTCTGTGTATTTCTGTGAGAGGTATTATATATGTGAATAATTGTGTTGGGTATCAATGCATATCATATCTGCACTGGCATACTAGCCCATGTGTTTATGCAACACATGCATGGCAGGCCAGTTGAAAAAGGGAAGCCACTATTCAAATAACACCTATTTAATTAAAAAATGAATAAACAGGAATAGATCTGACCCTTTTACATACAGGAGTACACCTGGCTCTGTACTAAAAATTGTATCAGGTGAGCTTATTAAGAGATTCATGAGAGCTGGGGGAGCAATGCAATTTGGTTGCTATTTTACCAAGTTCCAGTTGGGTGCTTTGAGCCACTGGCCTCGTATAAGTAAAGACGAGAGAGAGAGAGAGAGAGAGAGAGAGAGAGAGAGAGAGAGAGAGAGAGATCCATGGGCAGCAAGGTGTTCTCTGAATGCAGAAACTCTTGGGTCATTTGGGCGAATCTTAAATGATCTTTTGAGATACATTTTCTTATATTTCATTCTATTCTGGAAAATTGATTTTGGTAATTGAAGTAATCAATGTGTATATCTATAGAGCATCGACTGCTTTGTGCCACTTCCACAAAGCAGGCTGGCCATGATGCAAACTGATGTTTTCATAGCCAGTTCCAAAGGGGCTGGCTACAGCTGCCCTCTTTGTCCTGGTCAGGGGAGGTAGTTTACCCATGCCAGCACGTGAGTGAGGTCCATTGCATTATTTTAAACCTTGCTAAACCAAAGTACGTCCTGAATCACATAAAGGTTGGTAAAAGATTTTCTTTTTGCAAAGGACATGAGGATCTGGATCTGTGTTTCGTTTATCCAGCCTTTCCCTATCCCTTTCTCCATCTCCTTTTTTTTTTTTTAACCATTCCTGTCTCCATGCATCTCACTTTCTTTAACTCCACTGTGCTTTACTTTTCACTAGTTCCTTTCCCCTCTACCTAGTATTAACCAGTGTTGATGGACCACTTTCCAGGATCTCTTCTGTCCAAAGGATGAGAATCTATGATTATCAGAGATCTTTCTTCTCTGCTGCTTAATAGTCCATCCTGATGCATCTTGGGTAGAACTCCACAGCCAATTCAAAACAGAATGCTTCCCCACAATCAATTGACGCTCCCATATCTTTTTTTTTCTTCTCTTTTTTTTTTCATTCACAGGAGAGAGGGAGGCTACCCTGCCTCTGAGTCAGAATGTTGGGTTTGATTTCTCATATAATCCATGAAAATGCCTCCAGCAACATGATGACTGTAAAAACCATCCAGCTCACTTGCTTTGGCAGGTGGCACCATACCTCAAAGCTCTCTCTACTTTTGGATTTTTTAAGGTCTGTTTTAACTACCCACTTCTCTTTTTCAGGGAGACTCAACTGTCCTTCAGCCCTAGCAATGGGCATGTCATCTCCCAATGAAAGAAATCCATGCCCATGGTGAGTAACGTTCCAATTAAAATTCATCACCAGCAGCAGGCTTTCTATCATTCCTGGACAACGTGAGTCATCATCGGTGCTGGGAAATGCGCATCGTAAACCTCCATTGCTGTAGAACGTCTACTTCCACGAGAACTTGTTTTATGCTAGTAAATAAAACATCATCTGACATTTTTGTCACTTCTTATGTCTGGGTGCTGATGAAAATAATGGGAATGCTCAGGGGTTATGGGACATTGTTTATCAAGGAATGTAGGTGACACCACAAAGAATAAGTAACACCATCCAGCTGGATGATTGATCCTTGCTGCATATTTTAAAGCCCCTTTCATTGCTTATCGAAACCTTTTAGGTAATGCACTCCTCTCAGATATCATTTTATGTCTGAAGAGCTTTATAATTCATAATGAAAAGTTGCTTAGTTACCCCAAGTGAATCCACAGCTTCAATTATTCTCTGTGCAAATGGTCCGACTCCATTTTGACCAATGTTTATGGTGTTTGGCAATTTTTCAGTAGCTACTTTGCTCTGATATGATTAATTTCTTGCATAATACTCTGCGTTGCGTGCGTGGAGCTGAAATAATCTTAGTAGACAGAAAGGAAATGAAAGACCTTGTGTGTTTCAGTTTGGAAAACATTTGAAACATCACATTAAGATGTTAAGAGTGCCAAAAACAACACCAGCTAGGCTTGATAAAGGCAAGCACAGAAGACATGGATGTGCCGATGGAACCCGTCCTGAGATAGCCAGCCTCCCTTTGTTTCATTGCCAGCTCGCTCTGCCTTGAGACATTGAGGCAGGCGGGAGAGGACAAACCCCCAGATTTATCAAATGGGACTCAACTGCAAGGGAAATTCTGACATCTCCTCATTGATGTCTTTTCTTAGGGTCATTGTGGACCTCTTTCTTTGACAAAATTACATAAAACACATTCTCTTACTTATTAAGATGCTACATGTAAGGAAGATGAGGGACATACATATCTGTTGAATAAATGAATGAACTCATTCATTTGGGAGAAGTATGTGTGGGATTAACTGGACCTCTGACTTTGGGAAAATGCTTATCCTCCCCTCTCCTTAGATGATTTCTATTGCCCTGACACTCTGGAATTGTTTTCTCAGGAGTTTCTGAGATAGTCGCTATTTTCTTCAATGCCTTGCCTTCTCTCTAAACATTCGATGTACCAATAGGTAGCTGCTCTTACTATACCCATTTTACAGAGAAAGCAAACTGAAGCCCAAAAGGGTTGAATAATTTGACTAGGGTCACACAGCTAATAAGTGGCAAAGCCAAAATTATTACCTATCAGGCAGTTTTGTATAGACCTGTGCTCTCTCAACTACTACAAAAAACTACCTTCTGTAATGGTAGCTGGCATTACTATTTTTATCATTATCATTATCATTATTATTATTATCACTGCCATCATCACTATTATTATCATTACTAGAGGCTCAGTGCATGAAATTTGTGCACGGAGTGGGGATGGAGGGTGATGGAGGTGTCCCTCAGACCAACCCGCACCCTTTCCAATCTGGGACCCCTTGAGGGATATCTGACTGCCCGTTTAGGCACGATCCCACAATGGGATTGGGCTTAAATGGGCAGTTGGACATCCCTTTCACAATCCACGACTGCTGGCTCCCAACCTCTCGCCTGCCAATTGCCACTAACCACTCCCCTGTCAGCCTGATCAATGCCTAACTGCTCCTGTGCCAGCCTGATTGCCCCTAACTGCCCTCCTCCTGCCAAGATGGTACCCCCCAACTATCCTCTCCTGCAGGCCTGGGTCCCCCCAACTGTCCTCCCCTGCAGGCCTGGGTCCCTCAATTGTCCTCCCCTGCAGGCTTGGGTCCCCCCAATTGTCCTCTCCTGCATGCCTGGGTCCCTCCCAACTGCCCTCCCTTGCTGGCCATCTTGTGGTGGCCATCTTTGACCACATGGGGGAAGCCATCTTGTGATGGTCAATTTGCATATTGCTCTTTTATTAGATAAGATTACTACAACCAGAGGCACATGGAAGACCTGATTTCAAGTGGAGATAAATGTCCCATATGGTGCTAGTTGGATAGCATTACTGAGGAAGGCCAGCCCTTCCCTTTCATCCCAAAGCCTGTGACCTCAGTTCTGTTAAGAGATAAGTGTTCATGGATCCCAAGGGCTCAAGGCTACTACAGACCATTAAATTTTCTTTTCTTCATTTCAAACACTCATGTATTCTTGCTATAGTGTTAAAATATGTACTCTTGTGAAGATCGTCATTCAATATGTTGGTAGGGCAGCTTTTATTGTAAAATTAATTTGCAGAGGAGAAGCATCTTTTAAACTAAGAGTTAGCTCTCTCAGGTAGCCTTTCTTTACGTAGATGGCAGTAACAAATTTTCTCCCCCTTTTAAAATGGAAATTGGCAGAGCTTTTCTGAGAGAGGATGCAACTTTTTCCTTTCTCAGAAGAAAATAATGTAAAATTATCAGCAAAGAGAGAGAGAGAAAGAGAGAGAGAGAGAGAGAGAGAGAGAGAGAGAGAGATTGAGAGTCACCTGCTGAAACCATCAGCTATGTTTATTTGAAAGAGAACCTGGCTTTGCCAACTTTGCTCTACTCAACAGATGTCCCTGAAATCCATGGGGAATCAGGGATTTCAAAGAATGTGGGAGTAAGTGGTTAGCTCAGCCCGATGGACAGAAGGAAAAGAAGGGGAGTGGAAGTTTCAGATCAAAGTCTGTTGCTGAATTCAGAACACAAAGGCCAATACAATCACAAAAGATTTTGATCTAATTCTTGGTGAAACAATGTAAAATCAAACATCACATACCTTCATTTTCTAAATACTTAATCAGAAAAAATAATTTAGTTAAAATTTCCATTATTGGCACTATATTTCATTTCTTATTAAGAGCTGGCCATAGCTATAAAACAATTGGAAAATCAGTTTAAAATGGTGAAAAATTCCTGCAAGATGTATATGAATATTCCCCCCCCACACACACACACACTGCCTGTTTATAGTATTTATAGATGAACACACACACAATATCTGTAATCTTCCAAGAGTGGCTGGATGCTTTTATCCTCCTATCTGGAACTATGGGAAAGTAAAGGCATCTTATAAACTCCCCATAGGAATTCATGGACTTACATTGAGACTAAATAAAATGTCCCTGGCAGATTTCATGACATTCTTCAAACACAAGGCACATTTATGCTTGATTCCCAAAGAAAGGGATGAAATGAAGTTAGATGATCAAATTTGTAATATGTGATTTTTTATTTTTTTAATATATTTTTTAAAATTTTGTTTGCTTAAAATATTACAAAGAGTAGTAAATATTTCAAATTGATTTCAGAGAGGAAAGGAGAGGGAGAGAGAGAGATAGAAATATCAACGATGAGGGGAAATCATCGATTGGCTCCCCGTTGGGGGTTGAGCCCACAACCCTGGCATGTGCTTTTGAATGAAATCAAACCTAGGACCCTCAAGCCCACAGACTGACGCTCTATCCGCTGAGCCAAACCAGCTATGGTTCAATATCTAATTTCAATTGTACAGGATAGCGTGAGATGAGCAATACCATTTGGTTATCAAAAAGTATGAAAAAAAAATAAAGAAACAAAGGTAAAAAAAACCTATTTTTTAAAAGTTGAAATCCCAAAAGGAGACTGCCATGTAGAGTTAGCATCAGGGAAGACTTTTCACATCTGAAATTCTAGCCACTTTCCCACTTACAAGAAAGGCTATGTACATATCTTAATAATTCAGTTCACTACATTTTCTGTGTCTCCTCCCTCTCTTTCTAAAATAAGCTATTCAAAAGCCTAATGTTACGCACACACACAAAATAGGAAAAGGAAAAGACACATGTATTGATAATCTGAGACTGACAATTTTTTTTTTAAAGAATTGGTATGTCAAAAGCATGTGTTATGCCTCATGGCCAGTATGGAAATGTCAGGGGTTTAATTGGCAGCTGTGAATAGCAGCACCTGCAAACAGCTCAGGGCTTGCTCCTGTGGTCTGGCAGCATTCTTACTTTATGCTTTAAATAAAGGCTTACTCACTGGGACAGAAATAACTGACAATGGATGATTGATGATTGCCCATCACGCAATGGCTGACATCTACCATTCACCAGGTCCTTTTACGAGTACACGTCCAGACTTCATTAACGGGGGCATGACATCCCGGAGACGGCCTGCTGCAGATGGCTAGGCAGTAACCGAGTTCAGAACACCTAGAAGAGACGGAGTTTTGGTAACTTTAAAACACAGAGCACTGGGATTCAGTACTCCCTAGGGAGATGATTTTCATAAATTCTCTTTTCTCTTCTCTGCTTGCTATGTTGCCTCTGTTTTCTGAGAGTTTGGCTTCATGTTCAGTATCAGGTTGCCTTTTCTAATTTCTCTGATTCTTATTCCAAACTAGCTTTACGTGTGAAAGATGCGATATGAGGATATATTTCTAATTATTAATTTATAACACCCCGATGTCTGGGGACTATTTAAGTTTGAGTACAGTAATGTTTACTATTTCAATTAGAAAGGGCAAGGAAAGTGCAAAGAAATAAATCGACAGTGCAAACAAATGAGTGACGTGCTTTCCACACCTGGACATCCGTCAACCCACCGTGGGCCTCCAAGTACCGCCAAAAACACACCAGTAAATGTGGTGTATTGGAAAGAGCGCTGATGTAACAAACCTTTCAAAATAAACACTGCTAAATGAGAGCAGCCTCGCAGTGTTCAAAAACCCCAAGTATCTCCGGACTGGGATGTGCTAGCATGAGGCTAACACTCAGCTTTAATTTTCCCCCTTTCTTCTCCCCAAGGCTTCCCCCACCCACCCCCATATATAATCTTTTGCAGTACATAGCTCTCTTGACTCTTTTTTTTCTTCAATTGAAGTTTGCTCTTCTCTGATGTACTTATAAATAAATCTTCTAATTTTTAGTGATTAGGTCATGGTTTTTTTTCTTCTTCTTTTTCCTTTTTTGGGTCTACCTTTTGGACAGCGATAGTCTCCTGCCTGCAGTTTTAAGGAAACGATGAGTCATTGTCCTACGTAATTGCATCTTCCCCTAGAATTTTGCTCAGGGGCTAACGCTCTGCAACCACTTATGAACTTAGTTCTACACAGAGTGGTATTCTAGATGTTTCATTAGCCAAGCTTCAATAAAACAGCCAGTTTGTAGCCCTCTGTGAGCCCCACCGTGTTGTCCTGGAGGAAATAGGGTGGGCATCAGCACTAGCATTTCTGGATTAAGGGAAGCAGAGCAACGGGAGCCGCGTGGCACACCTTTAGCCAGCGCAGTTGCGTCTATGAGCACCCAGCACTCACACCAGGCACTCTGGTGGCCTGTCCACCGGACTGTTTGTCTCAGAAGGATCATGGACTGTGTGGCACAGAATTCCTTCTTGTCGTGGTCCTTGACCAAAGTGCAACCACAGCTAATTCAACCCTAACCATTTTGTGAGCACAAGGAACAAGGATGGAGTTCCAGGCATGTGCAAAAGGCTTCAGTAGTCGCCATTCAGTACATTACTACACAATGAGGGAGGTCTGCTTTGCCTCTGAAATTACCACCTTTGAATATGCATCCTTCTAGTTGGCTTTCCAAATCACTTTTTTTTTTTTTGCTATAAAATCTGCTGTCTCTCGTTCTGTTTAATTGCATTTAGCTTTACAGTCTCTCCCAGGAAGAACAGCTAATTATCATATATTTCAGCAGAGAGAGAGGCAGGTGTTAGCTAAAATGTAAGTCCTAGTTTTAACCTTGACAATGCATGCCATTTAACTGGATCTGAATGTAAGTTACTAGACCAGGAAAGCATGATTTCGTGACCCCGTGTTTGCAAGGGATCGCATGACAACAGATTTGAACTTTGAGGTTGTAAAATGATAATAATGACTGGCAATAATAACTGAAATGGTTGAATTGTACAAGAAAACCTGGTTCATTGGTAAATCCAAACGAGTAAGACATGGAAAGTGGCTAAGATCATTTGGATAAGCAACCAGACTCCTCTGGGTTGAACCTTGTCTATATATTTGCTGGCTATGTGACCTTTTAATGTCTCTACTTCTGTTCCTTTATCTGAAAATTGGGGAAATACCTGTATGTTTTTGTGCGGATTAGATAAGGTAAATAAAACACACCATAATGCTGGGGACATCACTAGGTATACATAGTCTTATTTTTAGATAACAGTTATATTGCAGAAAGCTAAAATCTTTGGTGAAACAGCTGAGATAGTGAGGGCAGAGATGTGAGAATTATCCAGAAGCAAATTCTCCACTAACAAATGCTCACATTTCAGAACGTATCTGAAGCAAGTGCTTGCTCTTGAGATGAGTGGGATCTTCTTAGTTTCCATAAATGGTACCTACAGTCAAAATATCCAGTCATTTCTGTGAAAATACTGAAATTGTTCTGGTGTGTTTGTGTGTATGTATGAGTTCCCTGTAGGCTTGGAGATAGTAGGGGATGGTATCATATAGACTGAAAAACAGAGTGATTTACTAAATTTTCCCCTTCCAGCTGGTTGTTTTGGCCTGGGCTAGTTCTGGCCCAACTCTGTTGACTGTAATTTCTGGGCTAATCTGATGAAGCCTGCAGGTAGTTACCACTTTTGCCCAGGAATCTGCCAAGTGCACTGGTGCATGATAAACCATGCCTCTTCTCATTTCTGGAATGAAGTAGAACATGCAGGCAGAATCTGATTATTAGTTGGAAATTGTCATTTCTAGTGATAAGAAATCAGAAACAATTTTAAGACTACCTCTAATACATCCATGTGTACCAGCTTGCCTTAAATCAGCGGTCCTCAACCTATGGGTCACGACCCCTTTGGGGGTCAAACGACCCTTTCACGGGGGTCATCTAAGACTGTTCTAAGACTGTCCTGCATGTCATATATTTACATTATGATTCATGGCAGTGGCAACATTACAGTTATGAAGTAGCAACGAAAATAATTTTATGGTTGGGTCACAACACGAGGAACTGTATTTAAAGGGCCAGAAGGTTGAGAACCACCCCCTTAAATGCTACATTGTGGTTCTAGAAGGGGAACATCCAAAACAATTAATATAAACAAAATAGCTAAAATAATGAAGGAGCAAACTTTGAGGACTAGAGAACAAGCACATGTCATCGCCTCGCAGATGAGTGCTGCTATCCCTGCATGGGGTCCCCGTACCCTCTATACCCTCCGGGCTGTTAGAGCAGAACAATCCTCACCGTTCTCATCAAGTACCATTATGTCCAGAGAGCCATCATTCAGCTATACCAGCTTGTTCTGGGGCATAATATTTTTCAGCATGAGAGCCAATGTTTCTTCAATCATTTTTTAAAAGGGAGAAAGTAGTTACTGTGAATGCACACAGAATGCAAATAAACTGACAATGGACGTTTGGGGAGCTCACACATACTAAGTCCAAAGCAGCTTTCAGTTAAAAATTGAAAATTGGCAAGTGATCAATCAACACTGGCTTCTAATTGCTTTTAGTGTCTTGACAAAATAAAAATGCTATTTTAATGGCAGAGACGTTTGCCTTTGAAAAGTGGCTGTGGAGCATGCTCAGTAACTACAGGGGTGCTTTCCTCCGAAGACGCAGTCCACATGCTCAGCCGCATATGCATCGTTAGTGCTGGGCGGCATGCCTGTGATTGACAGAAGGCATTTTAATTTAAAAAATGTTTTCCAAAGTGCCTAAACATATGTTTATGCATTCTAGTTATTTCATGGTATTAGATGGAAAACACGCAAACTAAAAAAAAAAAAGAAAAAATGTTGACTGTGCATGGCCATACAATGGAGTATAATGGAAACCAGAAAAGGAGAGGACTTGTGTCATTTCTTAGGCAAGGCAAAAAAAAAAAAAAAAAAAAAAAAAAAAAAAAAAAAAAAAAAAAAAAAAAAAAAAAAAAAAAAAAAAAAAGAAAAAAAAAGAAAGAAAGAAAGAAAAAAAAATCCCCCGAAAACGCTTTGACAATTCAGTCATGTTAGAGTTAGGGGACAATCCTGACATAAGAAAACACACTCCACATTAAGGCAGCAGAGTCCTTCTTAATCACAGCAGGTCTAGACAGCCCCACAGCTGTGTCTGCTCTCTCTCAGAGTGATGTGTGGCCCTCGCTGGAGGGTGCCGTGAGCTCAGAAGGAATGTCAGCCCCGGGTCTTAATTGATTTCCTTCTGCCGGGGTGTCTCTGTGACAGTGTGGTTTTGCATTTGCTGGGAGGGAGGCAGCTTAGTGGGAGAGCCTTAGGTGTGCAGAACCTCGACCCACCAAATCACAGGGAAAAGCCAGCCGTCACTCTGCTGAGAGCGGGCCATCCTCCCTGGCAGAGCAACCTGCCTTCCTTTGGGGCCAGCGTTCAGCCTCATGACCTGCCCGTCCTCGCCCAGGAGGGGCTGCCCTGCCTTTCTTGATGCAGAGTGCTCGGCGGAGACTGCTTCTTGTGAAACGCTTTGATATAGCCCAAGACGGGGTCTGATGCTAAAAGGCTACAGACCAGCGATTTTCAACTGGTGTGCCCCCAGAAGTTTTAAAACGTGCAATACTTGACTATTTAGTCAGGGACACTGACCTCTTTTCTCTGACAAAAAACAAAACAAACAAAACAAACATAACAACAGCTAACACAGCAATAGTTATCCAATGAGAACGAATCAAAAAGTATTCTTTTTTTGTCAGATCAGCCAAATATATATATATTATATATTTGGTGGGGCACAGGATTTTAGAAATAAGCGATGTGTGCCATGAGATGAAAAAGGTAGAAAATGGCTGCTATAGACCATAGCTTTATGCCTGTTGGCTCTAGGTGTAACTGCCAGGATCAGCCCCTCCCCCATTTTCTGTGGGAATGAAAGTGATAGACATCTGACGGCTCTTAAGTGCAGTCATCCAAATGCCTGAAAAGAACATCACTCATAAGATGCATAGGCCATAACCCATCTAGGGGGGCTGCAGCTCTTCACCCGGGAGCCTGTACCCCAATTATCGATGGTAACTATGAAGCTAGATCTGATCTAGAATGCCCTCTTATTCTGAACGACTGTGATACCAATGATTTGTCTCCACCGGTGGTTCCCAATTCAACAGAAAGGAGCTTGGCATGGTGATGGCCTTGGGGGAGGGCGACCAATCAGCAGGAACATTCTTGCCACCCTGTTATCAGATGTTAGTCAGATGGGAGATTATTTTGCCGCAAGCTTGAACTATTAATGGCAGAGACAGCCTCTGAGAAACACCTTGGGGGTTGGGGTGGTCAAGTTAAAAAACGACCCTTGGGCAGTAAACTTGCTTGGGGCAGGAGCAACATTTTACTACAACTCCACTGAGCATCCAAGCAAAATTTTCCTCCAACTGGTTGACAAAATGGAACTTTTTAAAAATCAAACCTCCCATCCTTTCAAACGTAGCCCTCTGATCTGGCAATCTTGAAAGCCAGGGTCTTGTTCTAACACTGGGCAGCTAAGGAGTTTCCAAACCTTGGTATTTCCTCCTGAAGCTGCCCCATCATTCACCCCATTACATAGAAAGATGAGTGGGGGCAGGTTTTTTTTTAAATTATGAAAACTGCCTTTCCAGGCCCCTTTTACTCTGTAAAACGATGTCACCAATGTGACAAGATGACTTCCAAGGCTCCTATTCTAACACAGTCCATGCTATGATTCTGGTTATCATTGTCTGCGAGGCTTTCTCTTATTGTTCTGAGATATTTGAAAGAATATATATCATATTATTTAGAAGCTGAGCATTACCATTCTCTTCAGACACATGTTTCTTTCATGTGGTGCACCATTTGCAAATGCCATTTGGGGCCAATTCTTTTCCTGGTTGGATCTGAGGTGTGTCAGAGGGGTTTGCCGCCAAATCCCCAGTGTGCACACAATCAAACCAAGGTCAGGGAGATTTATCACTTACCTCAATGCATCATTATGATCGTCATCATCATCTTCATTTCGTCTTCATTTTTCCCCCCCTTCAGGTTTAATCTAGTAGGCCACGCTGACCTGGGTTAAGAATTTTTCAAATCCAAATGGTCCAAATGATACTTTACTTGGCAAAACAAAGGCAGAGTAAGTAATTTTTTAAAAAATATATTTTCAGATATACCTTATAAGGAAGGTTTTCTTTCTAGGGGGATTTGGAGTCTCATGAATCTATTTCTCCTTTCAACGATAAAATGAAGAATGGAATGAGATGATCGGGATGGATAGTCGGGTGTGAACCTAATAACATGCTTTTGAAAAGTGGTTTACATTTGACATCAGCTAAGCTCGCTGAGCCAGTGCATCCTGGGACTGCTGCGTGGGGCCTGGGCTTCCCAGGCTTGGACACAAATCTGGTTTACTGGTTTCAAATGCCTCTCAAACCAGTAGCAAGGATGGAGGGATTCTCAGTGCAGTAAGTATTAAGTCATGTGCAGAACTATAAATATCCCTCTCCTTATCTTATTCAGCATTTACAAAAGACATTTTTGTGCAGTCTGCTTTTTCTTGAATCCAGATATATATTTATTTTAAAATTTTATTCCTTTTACATTATATATCTATTTTATACATGGTACAAAAGTATAAAGTGAGCAATTTAAATATTTAAAATTTGACTTATCATCCTTTACATAATCATAGAGTCCAATTGCTTCTTATGTGAGGATTTTAATGATCTTATGGGAGGGGAAAGTGTGTTCCCGATAATCACAAGAACAATGACGGTTAAAACGGTTAACTTACTACTTAAAAATAATCCTTCCAAAGTAATAATTCACAAGGTAGAGAGTAGCTTAAAGAAAAACAAGCTGACAACAATCTACCTTGATCACATTGCTTCGCTGGTTGTGACGATGTGCTTCTAATTAAACGTGTGATTAGCAGAAGTGAGTGAGTCTACGCGATAGCAGATGTGGCCGAGAGATGAATGTGTCTCACTCAGTTGTATAAAATTTCTCAGTATCCCTAACACTCTTGACCCTACTCTCTCAAAACCATATTTGTCAAGTAAATCATGAACTAAACAGCTCTCTTCTGATGCCTTTAATAGGAGTGGAACCTGGTACTGCTCAACCCATAAGCCATTGATTGACAAAGGGTCTATATGAAGCTAAGAGCTTAGTCCTTATTAAGACTAAAAGCTGGTGACGAGCTGGTGACATTTCTTACACAATCACATGCAAAGAGAAAATGTAATCAGGGAGCCAGCTACAATATAGATGCTTAGGCCTCATGACCAAAGATGTTGACTTAGTTGGTCCTGGGTAGGGGAAAACAAAGGGGAAAAAAACCAAGTACCAGCTGCCACTTCAAGTGGGACCTCTCCCTACTTCCTCAGCTAAGGTTGTACAACATCTACCTTTCGTGTGAGGCAAACACAACCACACTGGCTCCCCGCAGCACTCAATAGATATCCCGTGCAGCCAGACACTGCAGACTGGCCCGCAACGCAGATTCGCTGAGAGAGGGGATTTATTTTTATCCATTTGGAAGCATTTGGGGAAGGATCCTGGGGATTTTTTTCTGTAGGTGGTAGACATCCTGCTGTATTTCTGCCCAAGCCCTGTTTTGCTGACCCAGAATGTTAATAAAATAAAGGCAACTCAGAAATGATGTTCCTGGGTGGGGCTGAGAACAAGGCCTTTAAAAATGGCTTTGAATCTTGTCTAAAAGGCAATTTCAGGACTTCTGTTATAGGAAGAGCAGAGATGAAAGTATGATGTTTTCCACTCCTGGAATAATTCTCGGCTGAAATGCTCTTAGCTCTTTACTTTATAAATTCTCACTATACACCCAAATAAAGAGGAAACTCTTCATTTCCCTACTCCAGCAGTCCTTCTTAAGTAAGACTACACTGAAGACTTAGCAATTACTTGGTTAGTTAGAAAATTTGGTAATAATTATTCATCAACTTGATCAAATATTCATTATTCAAAACAGCCATAGAGTTGCCAAATCTCCATTCCACTTTTTGCTTGACACAGCTTTCTGTGCGCATACGTACAAGACCGAACCACTGAAGAGATTTGCCCGAGGTCACATCATAGTTCCCTGCAATTTTCTTTATTGTCTGCCCTCAAATCCTCTTTTTGTAGTGAGCAAAGGAAGGGAAATGACGCTGGCTTCCAAATTTCATTAGAAAAGCTTCCATTTAAAACAACATGTATTTCATATTCTAATTGCAACCAGAACCAGCGAGGGCAGTGGTTTTCAACCTTGCGAGAACTGTGGAGCTGCTCTTGAGTGCAGCTGACATCAATGAACCCTCCTCCGCCATCCAGCTTGTGGCTCAGAGGGCATTTTCAAAAAACAGTTACACTGTGCAAAACACAAACACATTGAGTGTCTATTTTTCTTTTTTTGGCTAACAAAATATACATAATTTTCTTAACCAAAAAACTCCCCACAATATAGTAATGGTTCTGTGTTATCATAGTAAAGTGTTTTGTTTTCCTTAAAGTCCAAGTTTGAGTCTGTATACTCAAAACTGCTTGAAAAACAAATACATAACTGTTAATTGAAACCTGTTTTTTTTTTTCTTCTGCCCAAACAAGGAGCTGTTGAATTCCACTGTTATTTTGTTATGCTGTCGTTGACTCAACCCTGCTTGCAGATGTAAACACAGCTTCTGTCCCTCCTGGATAGGTGCAAAGGCATTCAATGAAGCCCCAAGATGACAATGATGACAACCAACACTGATCACATGCTTACCCCATGCCCAGCCCTGTGCCTAGCACTTTGCTATTATTAATTTAGGTAATTCTGCCAGGAGAGCAGAAATTACGACCTCCTTTTTGCAAGTGAAAAAGTAGACTTGGAAAGGTCAAGAGCATGACCAAGTTCACCGGGGCTGAGCAGTAGAGGGAGCAGTGCATCTGGGGCCCCTGGCTTCCTCCTCCTGGACAGCACATGGCACGATACCTACTTCCCCCCTACTTCTCCCAAAATTTTGATAACTGTTCTTTTCCATCATCATTTATCCCCTCATACCCTCCTCTACTTCTACCTCTCTACACACCCTGCAACCACCACACTGGTGTCCGTGTCGGTGAGTTCTTTCTCTTTTTTATTTTTTGCTCAATCCCATATTTTGATTCACATTGAGGTTGTGCGGCTCCAAATCCTCTCTCTCACTACCTCCACTAGTTTAATAAAGGATACTTGGAAAATACTATTAAACATATGGAATTCTCTATTAAAACACTCCAATTAAATTCCAAATCTATTTACTCACACCCATGAAACTTGTAGAAAGCGCCCAGTTAGTGAGAAGTTATTATCGAAGTCTTTGAACTTTAATTGCTCCCAGGACCCTGAGCCACACGGGCAGAGCAAACAACACAATGGAGAGCAAAGTGGAGGTTGAGCAGAGACATTGCAGCTTTCTCCCCACTTCCTTTCCCCCTGTTTGTAAGCCTTGCCTTATCAAACAGGGCCAGAGGTCTGTTTCATAGGCAAAGACAGAAAGCAAGGGAGCTGGGGTGGGCATCTTTCTGAGAATTTTGTCTCAAGGCCTAGAATTGAATATACCTATATGCCTCCAGGTGGATGCTTCTATTACCAGTACACATGGATAAGACCGACAGGCTAAGGAGAATACTAAGTCCCTTTCTTGGCAGCAATAAGGCAGGTACTCTTGTTGGGATAGGCCATTGAGCCTTTCCCTTTCCTGTTAATGCACTCAGAAAGTAGGTGGGTTTGGGTCTCTGGGCTGCACTAGCCCTCCTCTCTATCAACAATATGTACTTTCTGAACACCGAAAAATCTTGATGGGAGCCAGACAGATCCCAAATCTCCTCCAGGAGCTGCAATAAGGGAGTTCTTCTGATTAGACTGATGGCATTTACAATGGCCCACCTGGGACACTGATTGTCTTTCTAAACGATTTCATTTTATTTATGTAGAGTTGGAACTTTTTACCAACAATTCCCATGGCCTGTTCTAAGACTTTTCACAGACTTTTTCTCTGTACAGTTTCAAAAATGGAGCTACATATCTATCTATCTACTCTAGTAAAAGAGTAATATTGAAATTGACTGTTTCTACGGTACGCCTAAGCCACGCCCACCAGCCACTCAGAGTGGCTGTATGCAAATTAACTCAACCAAGATGGAGGCTGGCAGCGCAACTGCGGAGGTGGGTGCAGTGCAGGTGGCAGGGGGAGCAGGGCGTGTGGGGCAGGTGATGGGCCAGGGTGTGTGAGGTGGGCGGGGCACAGTGGGCAGGTGGCAGGTGGTGTGTGTGGGGTGGGCAGCGAATGATACGATGAGCGGGTGGCTGAGGTGTGTGTGGGGTGGGCCGGGCATGATAGGCGGGTGGCGGACCGCATGTTGGGCGGGTACAGGCCGGGCTGAGGGACCTTCTGAGTGCACAATATATTGTGCATCGGGCTCCTAGTATATATAATAAAAACCTAATATGCTAAGTGTCCAATGGAGCATTCAACCAATCAAAGTGTAATATGCTAATGATATGTTAAGGCTGCTCAACCGCTCCCTATGACATGAACTGACCACCAGGGGGCAGATACTCCAACTGTTAGGTTAGCTTGCTGCTGGAGTCTGGTCGATTGAGACTGAGTGAGATGGGCTGGACACACCCTGGAGCCCTCCTATGGACCCTCCCCAGTCCCGATCATGCACCAGTGAGGTCCCTCAGCCTAGCCTGTGCCCTCTCACAATCCAGGACCCCTTGGGGGATGTTGGAGAGTTGGTTTCAGCATGATCCTGCAGGCCAGGCTGAGGGACCCTATTGGTGCATGAATTTGTGCACTTGGCCTCTAGTCTATATATAAAAGCTAAGCAACTGGAACAGCCGAACAACCAAACAACCAGTTGCTATGAGGTGCCCTGGGGAGGCCAACCGGCCAGATCGGGGCCCCAATCAGCTTCCCCCCAACCACCTGCGGCCCCTCCCCTGGGCCAGCCCCACCCCTGATCAGCCCCCCACCCCAATTGGGGCAGGCTGGCCAGACCCCACCTGTGCATGAATTCCTATACCAGGCCTCTAGTCCAGTTAATGTCCATAGTTAATGACCTTACATTTTTGCATAGTGGTAAGAGACAGAATCATTTTCCTTTAACAAATAGGCATACTAACCAGAAGTCTTCAGTTACTTTTACTTTTAGGTCTAAGTGAAAGAATAGTTGAAAGGTGCTTTTCAAAATGCACAAAGTAGGTGCAAGATTTTTTTTTTATTAGAGAAGTATTTGATATGATCATAAAAGAAAACCTCAAAATTAGGATTTCAATTTTAATTTCACCTTTGGATATCCAACTGTCCATATACAGCCAGTGGGGAGGGGGAAACACCATGATGTTGTGTTTTGTGTTTTTTTTTTAATTAAAAAGAGGTAAGAGATCTTTTTAGACATTTTCTGATAGGCACACAGACTACCTATATAGTTTATGTATGAATAAGTGTATTTGGATACATCTTCAGCTGAAGTAGCAACAGTGACCTCTAGTGTGTCTTTTTAATTTTCTCACTCTGTAACTTTAACTCATTGTTTTTTTAACCTCTAGGGCATTATTTAAACAAAATTTTCCAGTTCGCATTTGGCTTAATTTCTGTATTGACTCTATATACTGAGAACTGATTTTTAAGAGATTTTCTTTGATCCTGGTAATACATGATAAAGTAATTGTGCCTTCATTAATGACTGTAATTATAGTACATAAAGCTGTCATTTACATGAATAATCACCCATCCTCTCCCCCTCACACACCCCCCCAAAAAAAGGCCAGCATTATTTGCAAGTTGAATTTCACTTTGACTGAATAACTCTGAGTTCTCAGCCAAGAGCACCCACACTCCCCAAAGTCATGTATTGTTTGCAAAAGCGCTCATTTCTCTTTGATGAGACCCCCTAGTTCTTTTCATTAAAATGAATTTGAGAGAAAAATCAAAGAATCTATCTGAGGGCAAAACCTGATTTTGGTATTTCAGTATTTTGGGTTTTGTCTTAAATGTATGCTGATGTCAGGGCAGAACCCACAAGAATTTAGATCTGCGGCTCTGGCAGCTTGTGTCAGCACTTCTAGTCCACATTCCTCTTTTCAGGAGTTTATAACATTGCAATAAAATTGGTTATGGGCTGGAACTTGCATACGGAAGCCTGGGCTAACGCTGTAAAGTAGTTTGGAGAATTTCTTTCTTTCTTTCTTTCTTTCTTTCTTTCTTTCTTTCTTTCTTTCTTTCTTTCTTTCTTTCTTTCTTTCTTTCTTTCTTTCTTTCTTTCTTTCTTTCTTTCTCTCCCTC
>PVJC01024621.1:0-25370 GCA_004026665.1 Murina feae | reverse complement strand
GCTAACACTATCTGACTGTAGCTTAGGCCTGATCCCTGCTGGCAAGTGGACATCCCCCAAGGGCTACCGGTCTGCCAGAAGGGATGTCTTACTGCCAGCTTAGGCCTGATATCCCCGGGAGTGGGCCTAAGCCAGCAGGTGGACATCCTCTGAGGGTTCCCAGACTGTGAGAGGGCACAGGCCAGGCTGAGGAACACTCTCCCCCTCCCCCCCCCTGCTGCCGAGAGCACAAATATTTCTGGACCGAGCCTCTAGTACAAATATATATTTTTTAAAAATAAGAGATCTTAGGGGGCTGTCACCACAGCAGGATTCCAGAGGCTCAGGCCTTCCCTGTCCCCCTCCGTGGCACCAGAGCCAGGTAGCCTGGGGCAATTGACTCACCTCTGTGCTGCCTCTGGCTGTGCGTCATTGGAAAAAGGGTAAACCTTCCTCTGCCTCAATGTCCTCATCACCCCTAGTCTGCTCCTGTACTGAGCAGACTTTGAGGGATTTTTCAAACTCTGTAGACTAGAGGCCCAGTGCATGAAATGCATGCACTGGTAGGGTCCCTAGGTACTCCCTCCCTTCCTCCACCCCGTGGTCAAACTCCCCAAACTCTGGGTGGAGGAGGCAATATGCATACTACACTATTATATGGGATGTTGTCTTTTTTCCTTAACATCTTTCACAGCTCCCAGGGCCCCAGGACAGTAGCCGCAACACCTCAAGCTGCTGTTGCAGGTGGGACTCGCCCCAAACATTCCAGTTTTTTGTTTTGATATATTATTGTGGATAGTGTTACAGATGTCTCCCATCACTGGCCCCTCTTTCCCTTTACTCCCCTTCTCCCAGCTCCTACCCGCCCATGGGCTATGTATATCTATACTAATAAAAGGGTAATATGCTAATTTGACCAAACGTCTTCCGGATGTCCTTCCTAAGTTAGGTCCGGGCAAAGGTGCCTGCAGTCCCAGGGGAAGCCAGCCTGGGTCCCAGGTGCAGGGGCTGATGCAGAGGCGGTTAGGCCGGCAGGCAGGGGGTTAGGGGTGATCAGGCAGGCAAGCAGGCAAGCGGTTAGGAGCTAGTGGTCTCGGATTGCAAGTGGGATCCCCTGCAAGATCAGGCCTAAACTGGCAGTCAGACATCCCCTGGGGTCCCGGATTGGAGAGGGTGCAGGTGGGCTAAGGAAACAGCCCTCCCCACACACCGCCCCCCCATGTACAAATTTCACACTAGACCTTTAATAAGCACCTAAGTGCTTTGGTTTATCTCTTCTCGCCCCCCTTGGGGTCCTGACATGGCCAGGGCTGCAGGGTTGGGTGGGGAGGCGGTAAGCCCTGGAAACGCGCTCACCTCAGTCGGGTACCTCGGCATGGCCGCTGCCATTGGACCCTGTGGCCTGAATGGAGGTGACAGCCAAGCAGCCAGGGCAAGGACCCTGGCAGAGGTCCCTGCACAGGGCTAGCGGGCAGCGCTGCCCCTGCCCCTAGCCCAGCCCCTGGAGCCCAAACCCAAGCTTCTAACCTGAGGAACCAACCCAAGAACAGCTCAAATGGGTGCCAGAATGAGCCGGAAATCCCACCCCAAGGCGATCTGCCCAAACAGAAATGCTCTTTCTGGATTTCTATTAGGTTGACAGTGTTGTTCAATGCACAGCTTTCTGGGTAATGTAGTTCCTGCAACTACACAGGGCCTGAAGCCCCAGGCCTCTCTCCCAGAGACATGGTAAGGGGGGCAATGACCTCACACTGGGAGGGCTTCACTTTCTTTTTTTAAAAATATATTTTATTGACTTTTTACAGAGAGGAGAGGGACAGAGAGTCAGAAACATCGGTGAGCTGCCTCCTGCACACCCCACACTGGGGATGTGCCCCCAACCAAGGCACATGCCCTGGACCAGAATCGAACCTGGGACCCTCGAGTCCGCAGGCTGATGCTCTAGCCACTGAGCCACACCGGTCAAGGCTTCGCTCTCTCTTAAAAGGGCAGTAGGGGCTACTGGTCAGCGAAGTGTCTACATTTCAGACTCAATGAAGCTAATCCAAGCTGACACCCTCTGGTAGCTGGTAGGTTGTTGCATGCATCATCACGGATCAGACATTAACCAATATCCATGATGGGCACACACCTCTCATAACGTAACGTGTACCTCGGCTTTGGGAATATTTTCTAGTTCTTTCTTATTGAATCTATTGCGGTGACATTGTGTGATAAAAGTATACAGGTTTCAAGTGTACATCCTACATCATGTGTATTGTGTTGTGTGTTCATCACTCCGACTTTCCTTCCATCACCATTTATCCCACCTCCTTTTTCCTTTTCTCTCTGGTAATCACCACCCTGTTCTCCACCCATCCATCGGCATCCCACCAACTTGCAGCACAGGGTGTCTGCAGAACCATCAGGGGCGGGCAAGGGCTGAGCCTGGGAGATGCTGCGGTGTGTGCCACAATAATCTGGCCACTCGCGTTCAAATATATCCCAATTTAAAGGCTGTTAAATCGCGTTGTTCACCCATATCTTCAGAAAAAAATCACTTCTATTGTCGTGGTAAACAACCTGCTTCCCTATTTATCAACTTAGTGCAAAATTATAACTAATTTGCCTACAAACGTCAGGTGGTCATAATAATCTGGACACTCAGTGTGTGCGTACATGTGTGTGTAATTTTTGTAAAAGATTTAAAAAAAAATCACATTAACTATTGGGAGGTTATCAGCTGGGCCACTTCATACTTTCAATAATCCTCTGCCCAAACTGGCTTCTGTTCTGTTTATATGTATATAAAGCTGACATTAAAAGTAAAAGTCCTTTTTCTCAGCAGTGTGTTTATTCAGGAAGTGAGGAAGTGATGGGGGCGGGAGAAAGTTGGGAGGGTTGTTTTGGAGAAAAGTGGGAGTTTCAGAGTGACAGTGCTTTCGTAGGGTGAGCGGCTGGAATAGCTGATTCCTTGAAGGACATGCATTTACACTAACAGCCAAAAAGTTGGAACCATGTCCAATGTGCTCCATTAAATGTAAACATTCATAGACAGAATGTACTCAAGAACAGAAGAAAGCAAGTACTTCACATAAGTGTGATTGATGTGCATGAACCTCGAAAGTAATACTCTAAGCATGAAGGAAATAAAACGTAAAACCTTCGAGAACAATTCATGACACGAACCATATAAAATTCTATAAAACACAGAGTCTGTGAAAGAAACTAACGTCACCACCTCTTGCTGAGAGCAGAGGGGGATTTAAAAAGGGCACAAGGTGAGAATAACTGGTCGTTATGATTCTGACTGTTGGAGGGACACATGCCAAAACGAAGCAACTGCAACAGGTGCAGCCCTGACGCGTGTCCACGCATGGAAATCTGTGTGGAAACAGCTCCGATGGAAGTGTGGCTTCCCTCCCCAGCTCTGCTTTCCACTCGTATCCTTTGAGCAGCACAGCCCTCCCTCGGGGCAGGACACTCGGAAGTGGGTCTTTCCGGGCGGCATGTAGTCAGTTACTTGACTGGTCACAAAGGCAGCTCCAACCCTGGTCTCATACAGTTGCATTTCCTTCCTGTGCAGTAGCATGTTGACGGGACAGAAGCATGTTCAGACACGACCGCAATAACCAAACAACCAAAGCTGTATTTGCTGACGACGGCCTCACTACGGGACACTCGTCTCCAAAGCCTTGAGCCACTGGAACACGCATGGAGGGCACAACCCTCTCGCTGCCCGAAGTCTCACCCAGTGTTTTGAAACAAATGATGGTCTCAGCCCAGCCCATGCGGTCCTGCAACCACGAGCAGCAGACACCCAGCTGGAGACGTGAAGGCACATGATCCCTCCGTGTAGCACCGGGGAAGCAGCCTCCTCACCACGGTGCTCGGCACACGGTGACGTCCTGGGGAGGCAGCCGACCTGCACTGGCAGGAGCACCGAGCTTGTCCCAGCCTGACCTCCGCCTCGGGGCTGGCATCCAGGGCATAAGCAAGGGCCACAGAGTGCTGTCCGTTTCCCTCGGGAGGCGTGGGAGAAGGGCAACACTTCTTTTCAGGACCCCATTACCCGGCCTGACCTTAGCCCACAGAACTGAGTCCGGATGATGCCTTACTTAGTCCGAAAGGAGGGAATGCGTCTCCTTCCCCGACTCAGAAACATCCGAGGAGGCTGCGGTGGTTGGCAGAACTGCGCGATGGCGTGGGCAGGGGCATGAACTCAGTAAAAGGACGCGGCGGAGTGGAAATAAAGTTTCGTGCACCTGGAGGAATCCGTGGGGGAGATCTCCCTGCCGTGGACAGTGCAGCGTGAAGCTCACCATCAGCAGAGGCTTCCCAGCAGAAAGCAGCGTGTTCCCTGAGGCGGGTCTCAGGCTTCTCCCGTGTGGACTCACTGGGGCCAAACAAGGTTAATATCTTTAAAGAATCTCTGGGTTAAGCTGTCGTGTGACACTGACAGCAGAGCAGTGGCTCACAAGTTTGCCCGAAGCAACTGCGCGTTCCTGAGGTCATCTGGTGTGAAGTTTTCTGTGTTGGATGATGTGGGAGCTTTGGCTAAAGGATTTCCCACACTCCCCACACTCATAAGGCCTTTCTCCCGTGTGAACTCTCTGATGCTGGATGAGGTTGGACTTCTGGCTGAAGGATTTCTCACACTCGTGACACTTGTAAGGCCTGGCCCCGGTGTGAATCCTCCGGTGCTGGTTGAGCGTGGAGCTGTGGCTGAAAGATCGCCCACAATCCCCGCACTCGTAAGGCCTTTCTCCCGTGTGAATCCGCAGGTGCTGCACGAGCTTGCACTTGTAGCTGAAAGACTTCCCGCACTCGCTGCACTTGTAAGGCCTCGCCCCGTTGTGAATTTTCTGGTGCTGGACAAGGTTGGAGCTCTGGCTGAAGGAGTTCCCGCACTCGCCGCACTTGTAAGGCCGGGCTCCCGTGTGCACGCGCTGGTGTTTGATGAGCGTGGAGCTGTAGCTGAAGGACTTCCTGCACTCCCCACACTCGTAGGGCTTCACCCTGTTGTGGATCTGCAGGTGCTGCACCAGCCGGAGCTTGTACGTGAAGGCTTTCCCACACTCGCTGCATTTGTAAGGCCGGGCCCCCGTGTGAATCCTGTGGTGCTGGATGAGGTAGTAGCTTTGGCTGAAGGATCTCCCGCATTCATTGCACTCGTAGGACCTCGCTCCCGGGCCAGGGGCCTGGCCAGCAGTGACCGGGGAGCTTTGGTGAAAGGGCTTCTCACAGTCATCACAGTCATAATGACTCTGAGGGGGAAGCTGCTGGTGCTGAAGGGGTTCGATTTCATGGCTGAGTGGTTGCCCGTAGTCAGTGCCGGGGGAATGGCTCCCCCCGCTGTGCAAGGCCTCCCCATCCCCACACTGGAAGGTGCTGGGGGGCTGTGCCCCTCCAAGAGAGGCCTGGTGCTGCAGGAGACTCACCATGGCCAGGAAGTCTTCCCTGACGGCCCCACGGAGGGCGAGGGGCTTCCCTGGCGTGGGGAGTCTGCAGTTCGTCACACACGAGGCCGTGTCCACTGCGTCCACCTCGCTCCAGAGCGGCTTCTCGTCCTGGTGCTCCTCGTGCAGGCGGGCGGTGAGCCAGGGCTGCCTTCCGCAGGCCGCACAGGCCCCTGGGAACTCCGTCAGACACAGCACGTCTCCCCCGACCAGGACACACTTCTCACAGGGCTGAGCCTCCTGAACGGCTGGATCTGGACTTGGCGTCTGACCCAGGGATGTCCATGTGACAGAAACATCCTGCGCAGACAGCGCCGCCGCCCCCTCCTCCGCCGCTTCCATTTCGCAGCAGCAACCTGAAGGCACAGAAAGGCTGCTGAGTGCACGAGGACCCCAGACGTGTGTGCGGGACACACAAGAACTGAACGCAGTGGACTGTTTTCAGGTTGGTGAAAGGGGCTGCTTTGTACCAACCACCGGAACTCTAAAAGCCACAGGAATTAAGGGGTCGCCAAGTGACTCCTCTTCCTTATGGCCTTCCGAGAGGGAGAGGGAGAGAGAGAGAGAGAAACATCCACGATGACAGAGAACCACGGATCAGCTGCCTCCTGCAGGCCCCACACCGGAGACTGAGTCTGCAAACTGGGCATCCGCCCTGACCAGCAATCGAACTGTGACTCCTGTTCACAGGTCGATGTTCAACTGCTGCGCCATGTCGGCCGGGCCAGAGACGGTTGTAAAGGTGTGTGCGACCCTCGCACCGTTACATGTGAGTGAATAATGGACAACAGAGGACCAGAGTCGGGGTAGAAAGAGACGGGGAGAAATGCCCAGAAGGGGGACGGCAGGCAGGCAAGAGGTGGGCCTGGGACAGGATCCTGGTGTGACCTCAGCACGCCCCGTTATGCCCTGCGCTGCTGCCATTCACTGTCACGTCTGTCACAGGGGCCCCCAGGACGCTTCCTCCAAACCCCAGGTGAACAGTGTGGGGCCAAGGGGACAGCAGCCCTCAGGCAGCAAGTGCGGAGGCAGCACTGACTGGAGCAGTTCTGAAGGCGACAGACGGGAAACAACTAAATGTTAGACAGTCAGGGGTTCTGTGAGAACAACCCTGGGACACACATGACGGCATGGATGGGCACAGATGGAACTTCAGGCGGGAGAATGGCCTGGACGTGATCCAGCCGGGGGAGGCAGGGACAGAGAGGCAAGGTCAGCTGAGAGAGCACAGGGTCCTGGTGAGGCTGCAGGGCTGCGGTGAGTCCACCTGGGCAGGGATTTGGGAAAAGGTCTCAATATGAGAAGAGCAGTGCACTCTGGGAGAACAGGCACAGGTGGGGTCTCCAGCTGGCACTGGGAAGAGCAGGGAGAACACTTGGTCAAGTCCTGCCTAAAACTGATGCAGCAAAACTGAACGCCAACTGCAACCAAAGAGGTGGGCCCGGTCGCGTGGTGACCGAGTGTTGACCTACGCACCAGGAGTCACGGTTTGAGTCCTGATCAGGGCACGTGCCCAGGATGTGGGCTCCATCCCCAGTGGGGGGCGTACAGGAGGCAGCCGATCCATGATTCTCTCTCACCATTGAAGAGAGAAATGAGCCTGACCCATCACGGGGTGGGTGTGAGGACTTACCCAGCGAGGTCACCAGCGCGAAGTTCTCCAGCATCACGTCGTGGTAGAGGCATCGCTGCGCCTCGTCTAGGAGCCCCCACTCCTCCCAGGAGAAGTACACGACCACGTCCTTAAAGCTCACGCGGCCCTGCCACGAGGTAGAGATGAAGCTACAAACAACCCTCTGCCAACCCATCTCCTCGCACACCTGCACCAACACCCAGCTCAGAGGAAGGCCAGGCCTCTTCCCCAGGTGGCCCACACATGCTCACCAGCACCCCCAGTCAGGCGGCTCCCCTAAAATAACTCCTGGCAGACCTCCACGCTACACTCAATGTGCCTGCCACCTTCACTTACATCCCTAGTGCCTAGGACCGGGGCCACTGCCTCACATACACTTCTCTGACATGTCACCCATCACATGGCACATCCCGGTCGGTGTAACTCAGGAGTTGAGTGTCCACCTATGAACCAGGTCAGGGTTTAACTGCTAGTCAGGGCATAATCCTAGGTTGCAGGCTCGATCCCCAGTGTGGGGCCTGCAAGAGATCAATGATTCTCTCTCATCACTGATGTTTTTATCTCTCTCCCTCTTCCTTCCTCTTTGAAATCAATAAAGTACTTGGCATAAACAGGACCTCGTACTATTACAGACCAAATGGACGCTCAAGTCCACTGCGAAGGCCGGTCTGCTTGGGATCCTCGCTTCCATCTCAGCCGCCTCGAATATACCCACAGTCCTCTCCTCCCCTGTTGAACCGACGTCCCCCTCAGTCAGACCTTTTCTTCCATCGTTTACCGGCCATGCTAACCTACTTGTATTGTCCTAAGGTCAGTGCATGTGCTGCAGAGAGAGCCTCGGCCCTTCTCCTTACACCTGCCCTCGTTCCTCCTGAGCTGCTGCTCTGCTGGGGCTCACACAGCCCTAGTCACACGGTCTCAGAACCCATCTACAAGGGCCCTGTCGCCAACAACAGTCCCGCCCTGAGGCATTGGGGATGCAGGACTTCAACATACATTTTAGGGGACATAACTCAGCCCCTCACCTCACAGATGAGCTAACAGCCTAACACACCGCGGCTCCGTGAAAACCCCACAGAGCTCTGGGGAGTGAAGAATGACCTTGGGGCCAGTCCTCCCGCTCCCACTGCCCCAGCCTCTTCACCTCCTGTCCACTCCTCCCCTGGGAGCCTGGCCACCTGCGAAGTCACTCTTCCCCTCCCTCCTGTGTCTGACAGGCCGTCCCTCCAGCTGTGCCCAGAAAGAGACGCAGACATGGCGCTGACCTTCGTCTTCCCAGCCGGTCACTAACATGCCACCGGACTCCCCACCCGACACGCAGCTCCCCTCCATTCACACCACCCACGACCTACCAGGTGTCCAACGCTAGACCTCGTAGACCTTTATAGCCAACGGTCTACGCTGTTTTCTGAATTATGTCAAACTCTGGACTGAAATTACGCCCAGGCCCGGCTGCTCCAGCCGTTAGGGAGCTCCCACCCGCTGAGCTGCTGAGACAGACCTGTCATCCCCGACTCCTCCTCACACGGCTCCCACCCCGTCCCATGGCTACAGGCTCCACACACCTCGCCGGGCCTTGTGGAGCTGCCTCCCCGTGCATCCCACCCATTTGCATAGACTGGCCCCTGTGCCTGGAAAAGCCTGCAGAGGACCAGCCTGGGTTGGACGCTTTGCCAAGGCCCAGAAAACAGCAGACGCAGAGGACCAGGACTCTCCCACCCCCCCCACCCCCCCGCCAATACGTGCCAACAGTGAGAGGAACCAGTGGGCAGAGGGCAGGGGACAGAGCAGTGAGGTGGAGCTCATGGGCTCCGATCCTGCTGCACACGGGCCCACTGCTGGAGCCAGGAGACCCAGGCCACTGTCTACTCTTGGGATTCGATCCCCAGTGCCAGCCCTGTCACCCACCCTCTCTATTCTGCTCTCCGGGGAACAGGCTCTTGGTGACCATTCACATCCCAACGGAATCGTGTTTCTCCTCGGGTGAAACCCCCGCCCCCGCCCTGCCCCACGGCCTGTGACTGCCACGCGCCACTCCAGGCAGCAGGAGCGCTCAGGTTCCCACATCACCTGGCTCAGGGCAGCTACCCTCCCTGCATGGCCGGCACCTGGAGGGTGTCACTGTGAGCGCCTCACGTTCTGATGCCCCGTCGCTGGGACTTTAGGGTTTGCTGGGAGGGAGGGCAGTGCACTCACCTCAGCCAGGCCCCCCAGCGAGGCCACTGCCATTGTACTCTGTGCCACCAGGACAGCGGCGCCCACCCCGCCTTCTCCGTCGGGTCTTCGCACCCAGAGTCTCCGGACGAGGAGCCGTCACGAGGAGGATGACGCCAACCCGGGACCTTCATTGGCTCCACGCAGACGCCACTCCACACAGGGCTTCCTGGGCGATGACGTTCCCACAGCTCCAGAGGCCTCCACACTGGGCAGCCCCCAGCGGAACCTTCTGGAATAGAGGGAAAGCAGCAGGGCCATGGGCGTCAAAACTGCAAGGGCAGCTTTTTCTTAAAGGGCCGTGCCCAGATTCCTGGGGAGTTATGTGTTTAGAGACGTGATTTCAGACGCCAGGAAGTACCGGCAGCTGCCAGGTGTCATTTTAGCCACAGACACCCCCCTCCCACCTGCCCCTCCCCATTTCTCCCAACTCAGTTCCATCAGCCAATTTCATGTCACACAGCCCATCCCTGACCCCAAGGATGCTCTCCAGCTCCCATGTCCCCTGAAGCGGAGCCTTTGTCACCTCGAGTGTTATTCCTATTTGGCTCCTAGACCAGCCAGTGGAAGCTGGAGGGGAGAGAAGGGGAGGGTTTCCTCCTCCCCCACAGGCGACAACAGAAATGAACGAGTAAAGGAACCACATGCTCACCAGGATCAGGATGCGCCCGTGGCACTGGCTCCTAGGAAGGTCCGAATGCAGTCCCGTGCTGAGTGTCCAGCGTTCACGGTTTAGAACTGTCAAGCAGGACACGAGAGCCATTAGCCCATGCATGATGCCAACAGATTACATGAAAATCAGATTCTGACAATATTCCCTCAATCTCTCCGTTCTGTCTGGAAAATGTCACTCTCATAAAATGTCAGCAGCTACACAAAGAGCTTCAGGACCCAGAAGAGGAAAGAACAGGAGCTGAGGTGCTGAGACAAAACCAATGACCTACAACCTGCTCGGGAGGCAATTCCTGCTGGGGAAAACCCATGCCATTCCGTGTAATTCTTTCTCATCATTGTTGTCGCTACCTGTCTCTCCCTTCCTCTATGAAATCAATAAAATGTATTTTTAAAAAACAACAGTTGAGCAACACTATAAAGAATAAGTTGGGCCCTGACAGGTTTGGTTCAGTGGATAGAGCGTCGGCCTGCGGACTCAAGGGTTCCAGGTTCGATTCCGGTCATGTACCTTGGTTGCAGGCACATCCCCAGTGGGAGGTATACAGGAGGCAGCTCATTGATGTTTCTCTCTCATTGATGTTTCTGGCTCTCTGTCCCTCTCCCTTCCTCTCTGTAAAAAAATCAATAAAATATATTTAAAAAAAAACAAAGAATAAGTTGGGGGAAGAGGGAGGAAGACATTAGACAAAAATAAAAATACAATGACCCACAATCTATGGGACACAGCCAAACAGTTCTGAGTGAAAAATCATATAGCAATATAGGCCTACCTCAAAAAAACAAAAACACACACACGAAAAATATCAATAAATAAAATAAAGATTAGACCAGAAGTAAACAAAACAGTCTAAAAATTACAAAAGTTTAATGAAAACAAGAGGTGGCTCTTAAGATAAGCAAAATTGATAAACTAACCAGATTCATCAAGGAAAAAAGAGGACCCAAATAAAATTAGAATTGAAAGAGAAATGATAACCGACACCACAGAAATACAAAAGCATTGTAAAAAAACTAGAGGCCTGATGCATGAAATTAGTGCAAAAGCAGGTCTTCCTTCTCTGGCTGCGAGCACCAGCTTCCCTCTGGCACCCCGGGTCAGGGGTTCCCTCACAGCCCCTGGAAGGTTGTCCAGAAGAACATCCAGTCTAGTTAACATGTTACGCTTTTATTATTATAGATAAGCTGAGTAAATGCCAACAAATTAGCCTGAAAGAGAAAAATCCCTAAAAACAAAAACACTGAACACACCAGACCAACAACAACAAAAAGCCCTTGACCAGATGGCATCACAGGTGAACTTTACCAAACTAGTCCAAAAAATTCAACAAGAGGGAAGACTCCCAAACATGTTTACAAGGCCATCATTATCCTGAAACCAAAACCAGGCAATGGCATCACACACACAAAAAATGTTATAGGAAGGAAAGGGAAAGGGAAAGGGAAGGAGAAAGGAGAAAGGAGAAAGGAAAGGGAGGAAGGAAGTGAGCAAACTGAATTCAGCAATACATTACAAAGATCAACCATGATGTTGTCCCCTACACCAAAAGGTGGCAGGTTCGATTCTCAGTCAGGGCACATATCCAGGACCGTGGGTTCAATCCCTGGTCGGGGTTTGTGCTTGAGACAATCAATCAATGTCTCCTTCTCACATTGATGTTTCTCACTGTCTCTCAAATCAGTAAAAATATGTATTTGGGTGAGGATTAAAAACAAAACAAAAAAACAAAGAGAGCCCTAGCCAGTTTGATTTAGTGAATAGAGCCTTGGCCCAGAGACTGAAGAGTCCAGGTTTAATTCTGGTCAAGGGCAGGTACCAGTTGCTGGCTTGATCCCCTGGTCAGGGTGCATGTGGGAGGCAAGAAATCAACGTTTCTCTTTGTGCCACCTACGCTTTTCCACTCTCGCTAAAACTCAAAGGGAAAACATGCTCGGCTGAGGATCAACAACAACACCAATAAAAAAAGCAGAGAGATCACACATTATGATCAAGTGGGGTTTATTCCTGGGATGCAAAGATGGTTCAATATATGCAAATCATTAACTGTGATACTACATAAGTAAAATTGTATAATCATATCCATAGATATTGAAAAAAACACTTGACAAGACCCAACATCCTTATATATATGTAACTATTGGTTAATTAATTTTGGAGAGAGAAGGAGACGGAGAGAGAAAAACATTGTTTGGTTGCCTCCCATATGCATTCTGACTGGGGAATCAAACCCACAACCTGGATATGTGCGCTCATCAGAATCGAATTAGTGACCTTTTGGTTACCCTGACAACACTCAACCAACTGACCCACACGAACCAGAGCCCAACATCCAGTAGAATGGGAATAGAAGGAACATAATACAACATAATAAAGGCCATATGGCTAATCCACAGCTAACATCATACTCAATGGAGAAGTCATCAAAATTAGAAAGGAAGAAGTAAAACAGACATTATTTGCAGATGACATGATACATGGACTGCCGATAAATTTAGTGAGACCCTCGAGGATATGAAAAAGGACCAGCTAGAAATTAAGCATACACTGACTGAAATAAAGAATAATATACAGAGATCCAACAGCAGACTAGAGGATCGCAAGAATCAAGTCAAAGATATGAAATATGAAGAAGCAAAACCCACCCAACCAGAAAAGCCAAAAGAAAAAAGAATCTAAAAATATGAAGATAGTGTAAGGAGTTCTGGGACAACTTCAAGCATACCAACATCAGAATTATAGGGGTGCCAGAAGAAGAGAAAGAGCAAGACATACAAAACACATTTGAAGAAATAATGACAGAAAACTTCCCCCACCTGGTGAAAGAAATGGACTTGCAAGTCCAGGAAGTGCAGAGAACCACAAACAAAAGGAACCGAAGGAGGACCACACCAAGACATATCATAATTAAAATGCCAAGAGCAAAAGACAAGGAGAGAATCTTAAAAGCAGCAAGAGAAAAACAGTTACCTACAAGGGAGTACCCATTCGACTGTCAGCTGATTTCTGAATAGAAACTATGCAGGACAAAAGGGAGTGACAAGAAATATTCAAAGTGATGAATAGCAAGAACCTACTACCAAGATTACTTTGCCCAGCAAAGCTATCATTCAGAATTGAAGGTCAGATAAAGAGCTTCGCAGATAAGAAAAAGCTAAAGGAGTTCCTCACCACCAAACCAGTATTATATGAAAGCTGAAAGATATCCTTTAAGAAGAGGAAGAAGAAAAAGGTAAAGATAAAAATTATGAGCAAAGTGACAACAAATACATATCTATCAATAAGTGAATCTAAAAATCAAGTGAATAAATAATCGGATGAACAGAATAAATTGAAAAAAAAAAAAAAAGAATAAATTGGTGAATAGAATAGAATCATGGCATAGAAAGGGAGTGGACTGACAATTCTCGGGGGTGGGGGTGGGAAAGGGGTATGAGGAGTGCGGGAAGTGACTGCACAAAAATTATACACCTATGGATGAGGACAGTGGAGGATGGCGTAAGGGCAGAGGGTGAGTGGGAACTGGGAGGAGAGGAGCTATGGGGGGAAAAAGGAGGAACAACTGTAATAATATGAACAATAAAGATTTTTTAAAAAGAGTAATATGCAAATTAACTATCACTCCGACACAAAGTTGTGGTGCCCAGTCATCAGTCCAGCTGGGCCTGCTTGGTCGTCACCCGTGGTAACCTGGGAGCGGCCAAGCAGACCTTGCAGACAGCAGAGAACCACGGGAGCAGTCAGTAGGACATGCCCTGAGGGCTCCCGGTTTGGAGAGGGTTCAGGTCAGAATGAGGGACCCCCCGCCCCCCGCCCCGGCCACCCCCATGCACGAATTTCATGCTTCCTGCACCTGCCTCTATACATTACAAAGGTTTCCATATGGGTTCATGCCTGGCCCTGGAGCCAGGTAAACAAGGTCTGGATGCCTAACCTCTGCCACTAACTCCTCCGATTAGCTCTGTGCCTGTAAACAAAGATCTCAACGCCCAATGCCTCCATGTCTTCATCACTCTCCTTCCGTCTGTTCCCACCTCAAAGGGACTTTGGGAAACTTGCAAAACCCTCATGTCCCTCCTTTGTTTGAAATCTGCCATGGCACCAGGGCAGAATAGCTCCACTGATTAAAGCCATGTCCTGACACGACAAGGCTGGGGATTCCATCCCTGTCAGGGAACCTAAGAGAAGCAACCGCTGGCCCCAGCCCCTGTTGCTCAGTGGTTGGGCACTGATCTACCCAACCAGGAGGTCAGGACACAGGCCCGGGTTGCAGGTGGGGCGTGCAGGAGGCAGCCGATCCATGATTTCTCTCATCAATGTTTCCACCTCTCTCCCCCTCTCCCTTCCCCAATGAGATCAATTAAAAAATACATTCTTAAAAATAAATAGAGAAATAAAAAAAAAAGAAAAAGAAAATAAATAAATAAATAAATAAATAAATAAAGAGCCCCTGGCTGGTGTGGCTCAGTGGATAGAGCCTTGGCCTGCGGACTGAGGGGTCCCAGGTTCGATTCTGCTCAAGGGCATGCACGTTGGTTGCGGGCACATCCCCAACAGCGGGTGTGCAGGGGAAGGCTGATCAATGTTTCTAAGTCTCTATTCTTCTCCCTTCCTCTCTGCAAAAAAAAAAAAAAAAAAAATCAATAAAATATATAATAAATAAATAAATATCTTTTAAAAATAGAGAAAAACATCAGTAAATTCATAAATGAATAAAATAAGAAAACCATGTCTCTCTCCCGTCTGCTCTCGAGTTAGTCCACCGGTGCAACCCCCTTGGGTCCGGGTTCCCCTCCCGGCGGCCAGAGGGAGCCTATCTTTCTCTCCACAAAACCCTGCTTTCGCTTAAAAATATAAAATAAATCAAATGAGTAAGTTAATTAAATTAAGTAAATCCACCCCGGCGTGAGGAAGGAGAAATGCAGGCTGGGCACACGGACCAGCATTCTGGGCGCGACCGGGCCTCCACCCCGGCGCCCCGCGCTCCCGGGCGGCCCCGACCCTCCCTCCGGCTTCCGCTCCGACCGGTTCCGCGAGCGGAATCCTCGCCCACAGCCCGTCGCACCCCAACCGGGCGCCCCACGTCCGCGCCCAGAAACCGGAGGGACCCCAGCTTCCCCGCGCCTCGCGGTCCCGACGCGGGGCCTGGGCGGCGGCGGGAGGGCACGGGCACCCGCCCCCGGGGCTGCAGGGCTGGGACGGGGCGGCGGGGAGGCCTCGGGGGACGCGCTCACCTCAGCCCGGCACCTCGGCGCGGCCGCCGCCGCCGCCATCCGGGTCTGTGGGCGGAGCGGGACGGCGGTTCGCGTTCCCGCCCCGGTGCGGACCAAGTCCCGCGGCGCCTCGGCCGAGCCTGAGACCCGCCTTCCTGCGGTGGACGCGACCCTCCCGGCGTCTCGTCCGCCTCGTCCACCCGGCCACGACCCCCGCGCTCTGGCGCCGCCGCCGCCGCCGGGAGGAACACACCCAACCAGCCAAAATGACCGCGGGGAGGAGGGCGCCGGAAGTCCCGCCCCACGCTGGGGGGCGCGCCAGGGGACGCCTCTATGCCGAGCTCTCATTGGCGCAGCGAGCTGCCACTCGACGCAGAGAACGCCGGGTAATGTAGTTCCCACGGACTGTTGCCGGCGCTGCCTCTGCCGTTGAGGCTGGGACCTTGGGCAGGAAAGTTTAGACCCGCCGGGCGCTGGGACGCGGGGTCTGCGGGTGCGAGGGCTTGGAGGGCCCCGGTCCCTCCGTAGAGCACCGGGACCCAGGCTTCCGAGGAGAATTGGGTGTTGCCCGCCTCCTTTCACCCGAGTTTTTGAGGCTCCAACGTGGTGAAGTTTATCTAGTTCTCAGGAGCTAAACGTACTATTTCAGATGACCGCCCCGCCCCTCAGGGCTACGCGTGCAAATGACCTTATCATTGTAGAGTTTTCACCACCCGCTGTTTCTTTCACCAGAACTATTTCCGTTCCCGGCTTTGAATCACTAAAAAGACGTTTGTTAACAGATTTGTGCAACTTGCATTTTTAATTTTTTAAAAATATTTTTTATTTATTTTTATTTTTTTTTATTTATTTTTTTTTACAGGAAGAGAGAGGGATAGTTAGAAACATCGATGAGAAACATCCATCAGCTGCCTCCTGCACACCCCTGACTGGGGATGTGCCCGAAACCAAGGTCCATGCACTTGACAGGCAGGGAACCTGGGTTCCCTTCAGTCCGCAGGCCTTCGCCAAACCGGTTAGGGCACCATTTGCATTTACATGCTGGGAGTGCCTTCTATTGATTTCAACTCCTCACTGGGAATTAGCACTTTTCTTGTCATTGCAGAGACTCACTTCCATGGGGAATTGAATTTATCTCAGAAAAGACTAAAAAAGGTTTAAAATGCAAAATTGCCCTGACTTAGCTGGAACAAGGTCCATTGCACCAAGGGGTGGTGAATTCCACTCTCCCTCAGGGCAGCCTTTAAAAAAAATTATATATATATATATATATATATATATATATGATTTCAGAGAAGAGAGATAGAAACATCAATGATGAGAATCATGGATCGGCTGCCTCCTGCGCTGCCCATGCAGGGGACTGAGCCCACAACCTGGGTATGTGCCCTGACAGGGAATCTAACTGTGACCTCCAGGTTCATAGGTCGATGATTTCTCTTTCACATTGAAGTTTCTTTTTTTCCTCTTCCTCTCTAAAAATCAATAAAGATAAAATGCAAAATTATAGGAAGCTATGAACAATGGACTATATAGGGATTAGGAAATAGTTCTTGGCGAAGCATTGGTGGTTGGCGAGAAGTTTTAGCAGTGAAGTCTGAGAAAGCAGAATTAAGGTGAGCACGTGACTGGAATGATCACCCAAGATTTTGTGATTCTTCATACTTTAAAAATTACTGATTTCAGAGAGAAAGGGAAAGGGAGAGATGGCAACATCAATGATGAGAGAGAATCATTGATTGGCAGCCTCCTGCATGCTCCCTACTGGGGATCAAGCCCACAATACAGCATGTATCCGACTGGAATCGAACCTGGGACCCTTCAGTCCTCAGGCCAACACTCTATCCACTAACCAAACTGGCTAGGGCTGTGATAGGTAAGAAATATTCAAACCTGCAGAGAATTTTTATGAATTTACTTGATCCAAAATAATTGCTGGGCAGCACATCTCAACTGATTAAGAAAATGCTCCTGAGAGTGGCAGTTTTGCATCTTTTTATTTTTTAAATGTTTTTATTGGTTTTAGAGACAGGAAGGATAGAGAAATGGAAACATTGGTGAGAGAAACTACCCACCATAAACTGCTTTTAGTGAAAGTTGCTTTTTCAGACCATCGTATGTGGTTACTTTAGGTCTCTGAGTGTGTAAGGCTCCCACACGCCTCCCCTGAGCCTGGTTTAGTATGTGGCCCATTTTTGCCCACATTACCTCCTGTCACCACGTGTAGTGTGCCTACAGAAGCCTCTTTTTAACAAATGCATGCTCGCCCTAGCCAGTGTGGCTCAGCTGGTTGGAGCATCATCCTGTACACCAGAGGGTGGCAGGCTCAATCCCCTGTGGGGCACAGACCCACATGGCAGGTTTGATAGTTGGAGCGCAGGCAGGAAGCAAGGGATTGATGTTTCTTTCTCATATCAATGTTTCTCTCTCTCTCTCCCCACCCCTTCCTGTCTACAAATATCAAGTTTTTTTTAAAAAAAAATGCATGCTCTGTGACCGGCTAGCTACAAGGGGCAAGAGCCAGGCCAAGCCGGCTGACCACTCCTTGTTACCTGCAAGGCCCCTCCTTAGCGACCCCGGAAAACTCCATTTAGATGCCTGGCATCATCCTAGTCTGGTTCCTTGGGGCCTCAGAACCCCAGGACCAAAAGCCAGTAGGAAGTAATGTTGGTATTAAGACTGGACCATAGACCTGACTGGTTTGGCTCAGTGGATAGAGTGTCGGCTTGCAGACTGAAAGGTCCCAGGTTCGATTCCAGTCAAGGGCACGTACCTTGGTTGCGGGCACATCCCCATTAGGGGATGTGCAGGAGGCGGCTGATCGATGTTTCTCTCTCATCGATGTTTCTCACTCTCTATCGCTCTGCTTTCCTCTCTGTGAAAAATCAATAAGATATATTGAAAAAAAAAAAAAAAAAAGACTGGAGCATAATGAAGCTGTCCCAAGCCGTGGGACCCAGATCAGTCCTGTCTTGGGGTTGGTGTCAGGTTTGGTGTCTTAGTCCTTGAATTCTCGGAGGCAGCAACAAGAGCTCCATCATTCTGTGTCCTGCCTTCTGGACAGGTCGCTGACATCGTCCTGACACTTGGGGGCAGCGCAGGTCCAGTGCCCGAAGCTTCTAACCATCCCCTGCCCCAAGGGGGGGGGGGCTCACTCAAACAACAAAGTTACAGAACTTCCAGGGGGGCTCCAGGGTTCTGGGCTCTGAGCTCTCTCTACCTCCACCCTCGGCTCTCTGGCTCCCGATCCCTAAGCAGGTTTGGAAAGTGCCTGGCAGAGTGGGAAGGTGCCACCTCACCTGCCATACCATCCTCCCGTCAAGGCTACAGCCCTGTGCTGTCCACTGTCCACTGTCCAAAGCCTGAAGTTTGTGGCTTCGTGTATTTGGTTGAGTTGGTGTGGCTCAGCTGGTTGGAGTGCAATCGTGTACACTGAAGGTGGTGGGTTCGATGCCCCATGAGGGAACATACTCAGGTTGTTTGGTCTGGTTGAGGACTGTGCGGGAGGCAACAAATTTAAGTTTCTCTCTCACAGAGGTGTTTTTTCTAGCTCTTTCCCCCTACCTCTCTAAAATAAAATAAAAAATTGGCAGTCAAAATGCATAAAATAATTCATTGGCTACAATATTCCTGAAGACATTGGTGCTTTATTCTCTAACATTATCTAGAAATGATTAATATCCACAAGAGGGAGAGGAAGACACTCGTCAGAGACAAGCCATCTCTTAAGTTCTAGATGACACACTTGAAACATATATTGACTCAGTTTTTACAAGTCTTTTTAGAGAGAAGGGAGCGTAATTGTAATTAAGATACCATGTATGGGTAAGATGTGCTGTCTTTTTTTAAAAAAAATGTATTTTTATTGCCCTGACTGGTTTGGTTCAGTAGATAGAGCCTCGGCCTGCGGACTGAAGGGTCCCAGGTTTGATTCCAGTCAAGGGCATGGACCTTGGTTGCGGGCTCCTCCCCAGTAGAGGGTGTGCAAGAGGCAGCTGATTGGTATTTCTCTCTCATGGATGTTTCTGACTCTCTGATCCTCTCTGTGAAAAATCAATAAAACATATTTATAAAGTATATTTTTAGTGACTTAAGGGAGGAAGGGAAAAGGATATAGAGAGGTGGAAACACCAATGATGAGAGAGAATCATCAATCAGCTGCCTCCTGCACATTCCCTACTGGGGATGAAGCCCGCAACTCAGGCATGTGCCCTTTGCTGGAATCGAACCTGGGACCCTTCAGTCCACAGGCCAACGCTCTATCCACTGAGCCAAACCAGGTAGGGCAAGCTATGCTTTCTTACATGGTAACATTTAGGGATTGAGACTCTTTACATCCCTGCTTACCTTACTATTTTCTTAAGTAGGTTCTTATTGATTTCAGAGGGAGACAAGGATAGAAAGATCAATGATGAGATTCACTGATTGGCTGCCTCCTGCACACCTCCTACTGTGGATCGAGCGCACAACCCAGGCATGTGCCCATACTGGGAATCGAACTGTAACCTCATGGTTCATAGGTTGATGCTCAATCACTGAGCCACACCAGCCAGGCATTACCTTGATATTTTAACTTGCATTCTTTTACTCACCTTTGTGTCTGCCTTTTATCAGAGATGTGATACCAAAATTCTCTTAAGGATTCCACTTGCCTATTATCCTCCCACGCCATTGCCAAAATGACACTAAATGTTCACACACACAAAAAAATCACAAGTACAACATAGTCTTCCTGCTCTTCTTCAGGTGGAATTACGCTATCAGAATGGATGTTGTCAGGTTGTTTGGTCAGCAATAAGGAGAATACCCTGGACAGGTTATGAGAGAAAACATGGAGATCCCAGGCAAGTACAGGGAGTGGGTCCATGCCTCTGGGAACTTCAGACTATATCCCCTCTGCTTCTCTTGGTCAGTATTTGCATTTCAGCCCCGATGGCATGGCTCAATGGTCGAGCTGCAACCTATGAACCAGAAGGTCAAGGCTCAATTCCTGGGGAAGGTACATGCCTAAGTTACAGGTTTGACCCCCACTAGGGGGCGTGCAGAAGGCAGCCAATTAATGACTCTGATGTTTCTCTTTCTATCCCTCTCCCTTCCTCTCTGAAATAAAAATATATTTTAAAAAATAAAAATGTCCTAGTTAAAAAGAACTCTAAACTTTAATGTTTTATTGCATATCACTTTTACTTTACTATCTTTTTAAAAAAATATATTTTATTGATTTTACAGAGAGGAAGGGAGAGGGATAGAGAATTAGAAACATCGATCAGCTGCCTCCTGCACCCCCTACTGGGGATGTGCCTGCAACCAAGGTACATGCCCTTGACCGGAATCAAACCTGGGACCCTTCAGTCCATAGGCCGACGCTCTATCCACTGAGCCAAACTGGTCAGGGCTGTACTTTACTATCTTTAAAAATTGTTTAAAATGCCCTGCCTGGTTTGGAGCGTTGACCTGCGGATTGAAAGGTCCCAGGTTTGATTCCAGTCAAGGGCATGGACCTTGGTTGCAGGCACATCCCCAGTAGGGGGTGTGCAGGAGGCAGCTGATTGATGTTTCTAACTCTCTATCCCTCTTTCTTCCTTTCTGTAAAAAAGTCAATAAAATATATTTTTTTAAAAAATTGTTAAAAATAAAAACTTAGACCTTCTACTCAGTATGACAGCTCCATATTGACCCCAAAGCTCTTCTGTCCTTGTGTGGTCAGCCTGTCCTCAATAGGCTGTGGCCAGCAATGAAGGACAGATGTGGTCATTACCAGGGCTATGATAATTGTATCTCAGGTTCATACCTATGTCAAACTGTAAAAAAAATGGCTAAAGATTTCCCTGGTGGGTGTGGCTCAGTTGATTGGGGTTCCATCCTGTACACCGAAAGGTAGGGGTCTCATTCCTGGCCAGGTCACATCCCCAGGTTGCGGATATTATCCCCAGTTGGGGTGTGTAAGGGAAGCAATTGATCAATATCTCTCTCTCACATAGATATTTCTCTCTCTTTCTCTCTCCCCCTTTTCCCAAACAGATGCTTGAATGAGGATTGAAAAAAAAATGGCTCAAGATTAAAAACAACAACACACTTTATGTCCCAATCCTTTTGGAAAATAGGTTTGACCACGCTATATTCACTCCGCTATCGTCCTCCTTATGGTGTGTAGGGATCAGTATTCCCTAAATAGCAAAGTATGAAGTAATGAACATTTCCACCTGAGTAAACTGGCATGCGGCCGAGCTCAACAGCCACATCATGGACTACAGGCCTCTCGTTTCTTCTCGTGTCGTAACGGCTTTGAGGTGGACGTAACTGAGAAGCTACAGGAATCCACAAAACGATTTGATGATTTTTATTATTTCTGACAATGACGGCAGCTTCCCAAGATGAACATGCAGCTGGGTCCTGAGCTCTGTGTACACTAACCGTGCAGTCACTGTCAGACACATTTCTGGATGCGTATTTTGAAGAGCAACGGTCCGTCGAGTCGGCTGCAGTCTCTTCCAGTCCCTATTAGGCCAGTGTTTCTGTACCAAACACTGTGATTCTCCCTGGACCACCTTGCAGCCACTGACCACAGCCCAGCGAACTGTGGAAATCAGGGCATGTGACACGCTGACACCAAAGAAATATATCCCCTTGACGGTGCCGGTATAATCTGCGAGATCAGCTCTGGGTGAAGGGAACACCTTGCTACTCTCATGGGTACCTGAGGATCTCACCTGTTCCCTCAGGCTCATCACCAAGACTCCTCACTTGGCAATGAAAGCAGGACCAGAAAGTCAGTCGTCCTTCCTGCGAGGCTGTGGACAGCCACTCAGATTTGGTCAAAACGGGTCAGTTATTTCCTTCCATGGTACAGCCTGTCCATAAGCAGAGAAATTTTGAGACCCCCCACACACCACCCTTACAACACTGTTCACCTCTTCATGCTTGTAGAGTGTGAGTCAGGTTATACATAACCCCATACATTAAAATGAATGAGCAAGATTAAAAAAGAATTAAAAGCCCTTGATGGTGTGGCTCGGTGATCAGAGAATTGGCCTGTGCTCCCAAGGGTCATGGGTTCGATTCCTGGTCAAGGGCACTTACCTGGGTTGCATGGTCCATCCCTGGCCCCAGATGGGGTGCATGTAGAAGGAATCGAGCCATATGTCTCACTTACATCAGTGTTTCTCTCTCTCTTTCTGTCCATCCCCATCTATTCCTCCTTTCCATTCTAACTATCGGTGGAAAAAATATCCTTGAGTGAGGACTAAAACAACAGCTAAAATAATTGAAAGAGTAAGACCTCATCCAGGCAGTATGGCTCAATGGTGGAGCATCAACCTATGAACCAGCTGGTCACAGTTCCATTCCCAGTTAGGACAAATGCTTGAGTCATGGGCTCCATCCACAAAAGGGGGCGTGCAGGAGGCAGCTGATCAATGATTCTCTCTCATCATTGATGTTTCCATCTCTCTCCCTCTCCCTTCCCTTCCTTTCTTAAATCAATAAGAAAATATATTAAAAAATAGAGTAAGGGCTTGTCCTGGCCAGTGTGGCTCAGTTGGTTGAACACTGCCTGATGTACCAAAAGGTTGCTGGTTCAATTCCTGGTCAGGGCACATGTTCAGGTTGCGGGTTCCATCCCCGGTCGGAGCGAGTGCAAGAGGCAATCAATCGATGTTTCTCTCTCCTCTTCTCCCTTTCTCTAATATAAATAAAAAAATATTTTTACAAGGATTAAATTCCCAATTACTGTATAAGCCAACGTCATGAACAGCAGACACACCCTCGATGAACACATAGTCATTTCTCTGCAAGCTGCAATTCATTACTGCAGCTTGTCCACGTCCAAATTAGTCCTAATAGGAAATCTGACTCCCTGGTCATTTCCATTTTGCCACAATACACATGGGACCAGAGGTCAGCTTACATCAGCACATTGTGGTGTTGACTACTGCAAAGTCTGTAGACCTGCCATGTGGGAAAGGTGAAGGGAATTAGCCTCAGAATATAGTAGCACCATAAGCTGAGAAGAAGCCCTGGGCAAGTGAGAACGAGTAAAATACACACACTTCCAACATAAATAAAACTTATGGGGTGTCTCCCCACTGTGCATATTCAGATATGAGAGTTTCAATTCAGACAAATGACTCCCCAAAATGTTTCCTCCTCAGGTGTGTTATTACACTGAACAGGAAATTGATCACTCCCAACACATTTAAGGCCTTTCAGCAGTGTGAACTCGCTGATGATAACGAAGTTTGGAGCCATAGATAAAAGATTTCCCACATTCACTGCACCGATAAGGCCTCTCACCAGTGTGAACTCTCTGGTGGTAACGAAATGTAGAACTATAGATAAAAGATTTCCCGCATTCACCACACTTATAAGGTTTTTCACTGGTGTGAACTCGCTGGTGATAACGGAGTTTGGAACTATATATAAAAGATTTCCCACACTCATTGCACTCGTAAGGCCTTTCACCAGTGTGAACTCGCTGATGATAACGGAGTTTGGAACTATAGATAAAAGATTTCCCACATTCACTGCACTCGTACGGCCGTTCTCCCGTGTGAATTCGCTGATGATAACGGAGGGAGGCACCAGAGGAGAAAGTCTTCCCACACTGGCTGCATTTGAAAGGTTTTTCTCTTGCATGAACTCTCTGATGGTAGCAGATGATGTCACTACTGGCAAAAGATTGCCCAACCTCACCGCACTCATAAGGCCTTTCTCCGGGATGAACTTTCCGGTGTTTTCCGAGGCTACTGCTTGTGGGAAACGACTTTCCACACTCGCTGCACTCATAAGGCCTTTCTCCTGTGTGAACTCTCTTATGACAATGAAGGGCATAGATCCTGGTAAAAGATTTCCCACATTCATTGCACTCAAAGGGCCTTTCTCCAGTGTGAACTCTCTGATGATAAAGGAGGCTACTTCTACGGGTAAAAGACTTCCCACAGTCGCTGCACTCATAGGGCTTTTCTCCTGAGTGCGTTTTCTGATGAGACTGGTAGGTGGATCGACAGATGAAAGACTTCCCACACTCACTGCATTTATAGGGCCTCATTCCTGTGTGAATGCTGAGGTGGTAACGAAGGCCGGAGCTCGTGGTGAAAGATTTCCGACACTCGCTGCACTCGTAAGGCCTCTTTCCCAGGTGGCCTTGCTCGTGATACCGAAGGGTGAAGCTGTTAGTGAAAGACTTGCCACACGTACCGCACGCATAAGGCTTTTCACCTGTGTGAATTCTCTGGTGGCGAACAAGCTTCCACCTGTTATTAAAGGATTTGCCACACTCGCTGCAGTCGTAAGACCTTTCTCCGGTGTGAACGCTATGATGGTAGCGAAGGGCCATGGGAGTGATGTAAGATTTCCCACACTCACTGCACACGTAAGGCCTTTTTCCTGTGTGACAGCTCTGGTGATAACTGAGCCCAGCAATGGAGGTAAAGGATTTGGCACAGTAGCTACACTTATAAGGCTTTTCACCGGTTTGAACTCTCTGATAGCGAATGAACGCAGAGCCGCGACTGAAAGATTGTGCACATTCACCACACACGCCACCGTTTTCTCCACTGCGCCGTACCCGGGGAAGAATGAAGACAGGCTTGTGGCCTAAGGAGTTTCCACATTGGCTGCACTTGGACTGCCTGGGACCTGTCAGAATTTTTCGACGCTGACTGAGGGTTGAGCTTCCATGGAAGAATTTTCCACTTTCGCCAGACGCGGGGCAACTTTTTCCTGCGTGGACTCTGTGGTGCCTAACAAAGGAGGATTTGTACCTGAATGGTTTTCCGCGTGCACTGGACGCAAACCACGGTCTTGCCGTGCGGACGTTCTGGTCCTGAGCAAGCATGCGTTGGGGGCTAATGGCTTTCTTGCACCCTCCAGGAGCGTCAAGGCTCATTCTGCTCTGTGAGGTTAGACACGGGGTGACGTTGTTTGGCTCCCCCCTGGTATGAGCGACCTGTGGCTGCCGATGTCCCAAGCTGGGCAGCAAGTGCCTCTCATTCTGCTCGGAGGTCAAGGTCTCCCCTGACAGGTGGGTGCTGCCGCTCTTCACAGAAGAGGCCTCGTCCGCTCTACTCTTGACGGGTCCCTCTCCCATGGGCTGCTCCTCAAGCTGACGACACTTGGCACTGAAATAAAACCGTTTTGCGCACGCCCCACACCGCAGCAGTTTCCGGCTGTGTTGTGTCCCCTGCTGCCCAACCAAGTGGAAAATGTCTCTCAAGACCGGCCCG
>PVJC01024620.1:6804-25541 GCA_004026665.1 Murina feae | reverse complement strand
TGCAGATGAAGCAGCCTCGAAGACTGCCCTGGAAACCAGTGGGGCCTCTACAGATTAAAGAAACTAATTCTACTCAAGTTCTTGCAGGCCTTGTTTGTAGCCTCCCCAGAGGGAAGTCCAGAGGCCCAAGGGTGGCAGTGGCGGCGGTGGCGAGAGTCGGCGCTCCAAGGCTGCATACAGCGCCCCCTACCCCTGGAATGGCGGGAACGACGGGAACGGCAAGGATGCCTGGACGGAGACAGCAGGAGGTAGCAGCGTGTTCTAACTACAGGCGTCCGACACCCCAGACGGTGGCGAGAAGCAGTGGCAGCTCATCGTAAAGAAACCGCTGGACCATGAGCACTTCCTCCCCCGTCGCGCCATTGTGCGGCGGGCAAGTGGGGAGTCCAAGTTAACTTGTATAATAAAGCTCTCATGTTCTTGCAGCGGTTTTGGGGCTCACTCGTAGTCTTTGGGGGCCACGACTTCTGGGTACAACAACTGCATTACCTAATTTTATGACACAATGCTTTGTCACTGATTTCAGACTCATTTTGATTTCAAAAATGTTCAGATGTAAAAAAAGTCTCAGAAGTGATGAAATACAGTATCACGTAACAAAACATTTAAGTCAAACCTGGCCGTTGCAAGAATTTCTTCAGCTCGGATAATACGTTAGCATCGCGGACACAGAACACGTTTGGTTGACCTTGGCCAGTTACTACCACGGCTAAGGCAATGTCCCCCCATGTAGGTAGGGTGGCACCATCTCCACAAGGGGAACATGAGAGAACAGAACCCTAGCGCATGGCAGGTTCTACCACCCCCACCGCTACCATGGGGGGGGGCGGGGTAGTGAGCACCCCATCATGCAAAGTCCTGAGCTACACTGCCACTCAGAACCTAAAAAGTTCAGTCCATTAGGGGAGTGAACCAACAATCTGGTGGACAGGGTTGCTGCCCTGGGGAGCAGGATTGGACCTACCCTGCAGTGTCCTGTGGGAACCCTGGTCAGAGTATGCCAGACGCCCAAGGCCAATTTAAGTGTGGGGGCCTTGTCCAGAGTGTGACGGATGTTCAAGGCCAATCTGAGCATGGGCCCTAATCAGTGTTCAAGGCCAAGTTGCTATATGCAGGTGCAAAAGCAACAACACAATCTTTACATGGCACAGGCGTGCCCAAACTATTTGGCATAATGCCTCTTTTGTCTGAGCTTGTTTATGCTTGTATATAAGTGGCCACTGACCAGCCAGTACACGGCTGCGTTATGGGGAGGATGTATTACTGGCTGCCCGGTGCCCAGCTGCTTGGTCGGGCTACTGTGTTTGTATAGCTCCTGTGTTGGAATCTGCTTTTATGTAGGGCTATGTGTACAGTAGCTGCTTGCTATGGCTCCTGTGTTTGCCACTGTTTGCAATGGCGGCTATATTAGCGGCTACTGTGTGAGACTCCTTTGAAGAACTACTTTGTCTAATGGCTGATTAGTAGCAACGGCTACTTGGCTACAGTAAAGACTGTCTTATATGCCTACCACTTCTCATGTCTTCTCTGTCGAGGAGGTCCGGTTCCTCAGAGGGCTCAGACTCAACAGTTGGGGTAGTTGAGCAGGTCAAGGAAGAACCTGCTCCCGTCCCCAGGTTTGGGGTCAGATGCAAGCTCTACAAGGGTTCGGATTTCTGTTGTGTTTATGGCACGTAGAACAGTGTCCAGCACACAGTAGGTGCTCAGAAAACACGTGAACGGCACACATGCAGGGTATGACGCAGCCGCCCAGCAGGAGACCCAGCCCTGTAGGCCCTCCCTGTGCAGTGAACTGTTTCCAGGTACAAGTGCCACCGAAGTGCACACCCAGAGAGACAGCTTCAGAGAAGGCTGATGGTAACCTGGCCCGGAGTCAGCGTGGTCCATGCACTGTGCACCGAGTCCTAACATCAGGCCTGAGAACAAGCCCTGTTAACAAGTCATGATGCTACAGTGTCAAAATTTATTTTATTTAAAAAGTATTTGGTGGAGGTCTCCTAAAGCTCAAATTTCATCCTGGAACGACGAGACAAATTCTTAAACGATCCAAAATAATGGCATATTCTAGAAACAATTTTTCATTAAAAAATTAGTCACAGAGCAAAAGCACATGTTATTTAGTGGTGACACTTCCTAAGGATAGCAACACCCTGTGAAACGTAACTGGGACGGGGCAGTGTTTGAAGCACAGCTGGGCTTGAACCGACTGCGAATGGGAGCTGCCACATCAGACCTTGCTCTCCTCCAGCTGCGTGCGGCTGGGCCTGGAGAAGATTCACGAAGCCGCCCGCCCCCTCCCCAATTCTTGGGCAATAGTCCCCATTCTTTAAACTACTGGAGGTTTGGGGAGGGTGACAGGCAAGTATCTATGCTCTACATCAGATGCTGTCTGCATGGGACGTAATAGATCCCATAGTATTCTAACAAGCACGTGTGGTGTCAGATGATCACTTAGCAAGTTATGCAATGGTCAGTCACTGGGTGGACACCTGGAATGAATATAATAACGTGTATCAACCGTAACTGAAAAATAAAAATAACAAAGTAAATTAGATCCTGTCTGCCATGGACATCAAGCTAAGCATAGAGGGACAATAGCCCTAGCCAGTTTGGCTCAGTGGATAGAGCGCTGGCTTGCATACTGAAGGGTCCCAGGTTCGATTCCGGTCAAGGGCGCATGCCCGGGTTGCAGGCTCGATCCGAGCAGGGGGGGTGCGGTAAGGAGCCAATCCATTCTCTCATCGTTGACGTTTCTCTCTCTGAAATCAATAATATATTTTAAAAAGGAGGGACAATAAGTGTCTCTAACATCTTTCCTTCACGCAGCTGAGCTAGGCAGTTGGTGAGAAGGCTTCACGAATTAATTGCCACAGCGCCCCCTGCAGGAAGTGCTCCAACCAAGGCCAGGATGGAGAGAACAGCCATTATTGGGAGCGACTCCCTCACAGGCCCCAAGGCCACTCAGCTTTAGTGAACGGAGCCCCCTCCCCCATTCTGGCAGTCTACCCCCACCCCCACCGTCACTGCCATCCAGTGGGCCCCACCGTGATCCGAGGGCCCCACTGGCTTCCGCCTGTGGCCACGTCCTCCACCAGTTCCTGGAATCCAACCTGAGCCTTCCTGGGGGCTGGTTTTCTTTAAAAGCCACACTAAGTAGTGCGAGTGATTAAGGTTTGCAGCTATTTTATTTACAAGTATACATTTAACACAATGAAATAAACACTGATATATGGAAGCCTAGTTAATAGTAGTGTAACAATATGCATCTTTGATGATTACATTATTTTAAACATCAAACTACACTTAAAAATTAATGCCGATAAAATTCTTGGTCATAATATTAAGAAATACAATATATAAATTGAAAATATGATTGCTTAAAATTTGAAAGTGGAAGTGAACTCAGAAGGATAGTCAGAGTTCAACATAATCTGAAAGGGGGACAGGTGGGAAAAAGCTCTGACCCAAATAAATCTTTCAGGTTAACAGAAGGAAAACGAAGCAGAGTTTATCTTCGAGGGTGACGGGCAGTTTGCGTCTCCGGGCAGCACAATTACATCACCGAGCAGGAAGACTTTCCTTGTGAAGCGGCCCCATCAATTTTTTCTGCCTCCAAAATTATCCTTCTGAAAACATCAACAGCAGTCTGAAAAAGAAACAAAACGTGAGACGGTGTCGGCTTTACAGTGGAAGCCTGAGACACACTCTTCTGCTGCTGCCAGGACTAGAGAAGGCCTGCCCCCTCCAGCTGCAGGCACAGGCGTCACCCCAGAACCTGGGGGACTGGTCTTCCTTCCTCCCCACCACATCCCCTCCCATCTGACTTGAGACCAGAACTAATCTTCTCTCAGGCTTCTCATCCTGCTTTCGCTGGTCACCACAGGGTGATGTCGGCTCCAGCCCTCCCCCCGTGCCTCTAGATTTCCAGGTCCAGCACCAGCCTGTCACCGCCCTGAGGGCAGTCCTTTCCCTCGACACTGCTTCCCAGGGCCATGCTCCCTCTCTGCGGGGGCCTAAGGCCAGGCAAATGCTCATTCTCACTGCCCTTCCTCCAAACCCGTTTTCCTCCCACTCCCTCAAGCCTTTGTGTTGACTCTTATGCCATGAGAGGCATTTTTCACCTTTGAGCCCTATTCTTCCTAGCCACTTCCCCTTCCTTCACTGTCTGCAGCCCCTCACAGGAGGAGCACTTTGGACAGGAAACCCTCCCTACGCTGAACAGCGGTTAGGACTGCCAGTCCGTCCTGTAAGTGTGCTCACTGTGATGATGAAAGAACATCGTTCTCAAAGCCTTGGGGGCAGTCCTAGCTCTCGTCACCACAGCAGCACCCAATGTTAAGCCTCCTACCACCTCACCATCCTTTCTACTTTCAACTCAACAATCCTCAGTCCCACGGGACCTGCCTACCTGATCTGACCATCTCCTCCCTGTCCCTTAACCACTTTCCCGTTCACTTTCCTTCTGGGGCCAGGAGATTCTAGTCCACCATCGTGCTCGTGGACTCCCTTTTCTGCCAATAGCCCGTGCAGTGCCTGCACCACACACCCAATGCAGCCTGGGAACATGCTGCGACAGCTGTCACCTCCAGGACACTGAATGCAGCAGACCCTCGATGACACCCAGCAGCCCCGCTCATTTCCTCATCCAGTCATTCCCCTGGATGACGGTCTCGTGTCTTCCCTTTCCTCTGAACTCCTAAAGCCTCCCCCATCCCAGGGTTGCCCTGTTCTATATTCACCAGGAAAACAGAACCGACATTCAGAGAGCCGCCAGGTGCCCTGCGCACGGAACCGACCATGCCCTGAAGCTGGCTGGGCTCACCGACTCTGGTCCCTTCTCTCCGACTGGTACGAAGCAGGCCTCCTGGTCAAGCCAAAGCCAGCCACAGGCCAAGCAACCTTTCCCTCTTCCTCCATGACTCATCCCCTCACGTCCCATGGTTATACAAACAAGTTATTTATTTTATTCTGAAAACAATGCGCAGAAAAATGTTGGAAATGACACTTGCCAAACTTTAAAAAAAAATATTTTATTGATTTTTTACAGAGAGGAAGGGAGAGGGATAGAGAGTTAGAAACATCGATGAGAGAGAAACATTGATCAGCTGCCTCCTGCACACATCCCACTGGGGATGTGCCCACACCAAGGTACATGCCCTTGACTGGAATCGAACCTGGGACCTTTCAGTCCGCAGGCCAACGCTCTATCCACTGAGCCAAACTGGTCAGGGCAACACTTGCCAAACTCTTAACAAGAAAATAGTGTGCCTGGGACCGGACTTTCTAGATAAATCTTACAACTTAGTAATCCACTCGATCTGACTGTCAAAAAATATTCTCTTTCATCAAATTGCTGAACATGTAGAGTAAATAATCAAAACTGCAGACTCCATTAACAGTTAAAATGCAGTATTCTCACGGACTTGACAATTTTTACTACCACGATGTTATCAATGAAACGGAACTCTGCTGATGAGAGTTTATTTGAAAATATTGGATTTTTGGCAAGTAATACAAATTACTTGAAAATCTATCAATAATTTTGAGCAGTTCACAGGAATTGGTCTCTGGTCACGTGACCAACTTGGGTGTGGGTGGGTGAGTGCACACTAGACAGATTTCCCTCCCTACTACCCAAACGGCAGTAAGCATTCCAGTGTGGTGGGGACTGCAATCACTCCCGCTCTAAGGCAGGAAGGAGTCAGAGTTACCCAGCTTCTCCCCAGCTGACCGGCACTCACTAGGCTTAGGACCCCTCATCTCCCGCGCGTTCAAAGAGGATGTGAGCAGGAGTGTCCCACGACATGACAGTGAGAACCATCTAGAGGGATCCACTCAGGGCTGCTTCCCAAGGACATGCATGTCTCCACTGCATGCACCTAACCGCGTGTAACAATCTTTATGCTTTAAAGGGTTCACTTCAGGCCTGATGACGACGGTGCGAGAGCAGCCCCAGTGAGCAGTGGGAACACCTGACCTCAGCACTTGTCTGCCTTTGTCGGCAGCACATTCACCTTTTATCCGGGTATTCGAAAGCAGTTCGCCACCTTCTAAAGGAACGGGAAGGTTAACGGGCAAACCTATCCAGATCCACATTAAACCCTTCAGCTACAGTAAAGTGCAACATAAACCTGAGACCAAATAACACTCCTTAAGCTAACCATTCGAGGTACTCTCAAAAACATAAATTAACCTGAGCCAATGCTCCCTACTCAGCATCCCTTCGAGCACGCTGGAGGTACACACCCTCCAAATGCTCCATAAGGCAGTTACACTCCTGAGGCTGCTAGAAGGAATCGTAACTGCCAGACACACACCGAGCAGTGGTTACACAGATCTACACGAACAGTCCACACTGCTGCCGCCGCCTCCTCAACTCTACTGTCAAACAGAGAACTGCTTTAAGACCCTCAGATTTTCACCAAAGAGAAGCAAGCACAGTGCAGTCCGCAAACAGAAATGAACATAGCTTGAACAACCATTCAACTTCACTCCCCCACCTCACAAATTTTTAATTATGTGGAACAGGAAGAACTGTACAATAACCGCCTCGCCCGCTGGCTGGATTCAGCGAATGTTAACATCTCTGCTGCATGTATTCTCTTTTTCTCTGTCCATCCTCTCATCCCATTTGACAGTTGCTGACATTATGAAACTTGGCCCCTAAATAATTTTGTTTGCATTTCTCAAGAACAAAGATATTCGTGCCATAAGCCCAATACCATTACCGCACCTAAAAAAATTAACACCATTTTCCTAATATATCAAAAACATAATCCAATCTCCCCAACTAACCAAAAATGTCTTGGACATGAGGAACTTAGGAGCACACAGCTTCATCCAGAAGAGTCTGTCTCTCCCCAAGCAGACCCGAGTCTCTGCTACACTTGGTCATGCCCACGGCCGCCTCTTCCCACCCAGGTGAGTCTAGGCTTCCTCTGTAGCAGCCTTTAGTATAAAACACGATAATGCATGTTCACAAAGGTACTATTTCCTTTACTATCAATTTCTGTTTATCCTACAAATATTCCAGGTCCCATGAGGTTGAACACTGGCTGAAATAAAACACAGACGGTATCTCCCTGAGGCAACCCCAAGCCTGACGGGAGGGTCAGGATTAAATAGGAGCAATGAAGACAGTGCTGAACTGCTAAGAGGACACAGGCCTCGGCTGACAGGATGCAGTGCGAGTGAGCTTTAGAAATTACCTACTTGATTCTCTTTTGCAGAAGATTCCAAAAAAGCTGCATTCCAAGATTCTGCTAACGCCTTCCCTTCTTCATAACTTATCACCCTAAAGGACAAAAAATTCTCGTTAAAGAGCTTTGCTCTTTATTATACAAAACATCTATTGTACTTGGATTTCTGAAACCGGCTCCATGCTCATGAAGTTTCTCCTGGAGCAGATGCATCCTCCGTGCAGCGCCATCAGCTGGGGAGCACTCTAGTTCTATACTGTGCAGCCCCCTTCAGTGCTCACAGCCCAAGAGTGAGGAGGCTGGGCAATGGTTTGAGGCTGCAACTTCCTCTGGCATGGGTCCACTATGAGAGGCCCACAGAGAAGGGCCCCCCATAAATCATGACCATGCACACTCCCACCTGAGCCGGGGAACAGACAGACACTGTCTTATGGGAGTACTAGTACTCACGCCCTGGCAGCCCTCACAGCTCACAGAAGGCATTTCCCAACACCCCAACATCTTAGAGAGCTGCACGTGCTCAAGGACAGGGGCAACCCTCAAAGGGCCACAGCTACGCTGCGCACAGGCTGCCGGTAGTCTCCAGCCGGCGGGGGCACTGCTCTAATCCTAACCCTGCACTCAAAGAACAATTTGCTGAATAAATGAATGCTCCCATTGTTTTGTGTCTTCTTTGCACAAAATGGTGGAAGAAACGAAAGGTAATTTTCTACAATGTTTGCTCTCTCTTCTCTAGGAAACATTGTTCAAGGCAGGTGAGTTGGCTTCTGCCAAGCAGCACCAAGCACCTCCAGGAACACAGAACACAGGCACTGCAGCTAAAACTCCCTGCCGGCAAACAGCAAAGCCTGTGACTTCTGGGACTAAACATCTCAGACTCAATTCTATGAATCAGCAATTATCAGAAGCAACATACCTTTCCATATGTAGGTCTTTCTTATTCCCAACCAGCATAATAGGTATTCTGTTAGTATAAGAAAGAAAGGCAAAGGAAACGAGTCAGTTTGTCCAGAAGGTGCTACTGGGAAGAGTGTATCTAACGAGAGAAAAACGTTCCTACTTACTGCACTTTCCCCACCATGTCCAACAACTTGCCATGGATAACTTTAATCACCTCAAAACTATAAATGGAAAAACAGGAAGTTAGACATCCAATTTAATTTTTTTGAAATATATTTTTTATTGATTTGAGAGAGGAAAGGAGAGGAAGAGAGAGAGAGATAGAAACATCAATGGTGACAGAGAATTATTGATTGGCCGCCTCCTGCATGCCCCCCGCTGGGATTGAGCCTGCAACCCAGACATGTGCCCTTGACTGGAACTGAACCTGGGATCCTTCAGTCCACAGGCCAACGCTTTATCCACTGAGCCAAACAGCTAGGGCAGACATCCAATTTAGTGTTCATGTTTTAAATGTTTATTATGTACAGTTTTAGTGAGAAACATAGAAAATGTCAGATTCAACCATTTTAATAAAATAAACTGAACACAAAGAACTCCTTTCTTTTTCCTATCAATATTTCACAGGTACATGGATTTGACACTCAGGAACCCCAAATGAGAACATTCAAAATGAAACAGGTCTAACATTTAATGAGAAAAGTCTAACACTGAGCTGAAAACCACCTAATCTCTGAATAAACATTTGTAGAACATTCCTTAGCTAGAGGGCCCCAGCCGTCAGCCCATGTCCCACACATTTACATGATGAAAACACAGAAAAAGTAATCACTTCATGCATTCCCTATTTCAGTCAGCAGAGCAGCTCAGACTGTGGTCAATCACTATCCATCTAGAACTGCTATCAGGATATTGTTTTTCCTGAACAACCTGTTTGTCCCACAAAACATGTAGGTTGGCAATTAAGTCTAATGGTTACTACACCAATTCTAGCATAATCCTTTATAAGGATTAATGCTATCTCTGCACAGCAAATAAACTCAAGCAAGGAAGAGGTGTTGAGTCTTACCTTTTGATCGATGTCACAGAATACACGAGAATATAACCATTAATATCTATGGAGTACGTCTGGGGAAAGATGGAATATTCATCCTGTGGAAGAAAAAGGATTACACTTGGCATAACAAGCAATCTTCACCCAAAGTTCTTCACAAAGTAAACAAAATGTGGATTACAATATTATTCTAGAAACAGTCCACATGCTCAAGATTTATTTAAGACTGGTCTGGGGGTGATCATGTGCTGTAAGCCAATATTAAAAATTAACTCCTGTACATCGTGGGAGAAGAGGATGTAAGGAATGAAAAGATGACTGGTTTGTGTTCTCTTTTATGGATGAAAAGTCCAGAATCTCTCAGACCTCAGAGAAAATTCACAAGTGCTCCTGGTTTATTCCACACGTCTGTCCTTTCCTATATAAAACTGTTGTATTATCACGTGCCCTGCTTTCTGCGTGTGTCACAATGGCCTGAGCACTGATCACTGGATTTCTGAAACCGGCTCCATGCTCATGAAGTTTCTCCTGGAGCAGATGCATCCTCCGTGCAGCGCCATCAGCTGGGGAGCACTCTAGTTCTATACTGTACAGCCCCCTTCAGTGCTCACAGCCCAAGAGTGAGGAGGCTGGGCAATGGTTTGAGGCTGCAACTTCCTCTGGCATGGGTCCACTATGAGAGGCCCACAGAGAAGGGCCCCCCATAAATCATGACCATGCATCACGGGCTGCGTGACCACCAGTACTCGAGAGAGGGGAGGAGAAGAGAATGGAGAAGCTATAGAGTGAGTGAGTACCCAGACATTTGAGGATGGATTTGAGTTATTCACTGAGCAGCTTTAGGAATTAAAAACAAAGGTTCACAGTGTGCAACAGGTTTTACGAAAGTGCTTGTAGATGCGGAATTATCAAAGCACAGAGAGGCTAACGTCAATGCACCCTTCATCAGTGCACATCCCTGCCTGGTGCAAACATGTTGCTCTCAGCTGAAACAGAACTGTCCACATACTGCACACACCAAGCACTATTATAGAAAAATCGAGGCAAGTAACTGTCCGTTAACTTTGCAATTCCATAGTACGGTTACAACTAGTGTCCATGACAACCTTGAGTTTCTGCCCAGCTAAAACAAAAAGAAAAATGTAGTTGTCCTATCAATTCTGACATCAAAAATAATGGTCATTAATCAGAAAATAGCATTTCTATATCACAAAGCTTACTATCTATGCAAAATAAAACCTTTATTTTCCTTATTAGTACAACTTTTATTAAGTTAATTCATTTTAGTGTTTATTTTTAAAAAAATACATTTTTATTGGTTTTAGAGAGAGAGGAAGGAAGAGTAAGAGAGAGAAACACTGATCAGCTGCCTCCTATAACTCCCTGTACTGGGAATCGAACCAGTGACCTTTTAGTTCACAGGACAATGCTCAACCAACCGAGCTGCTGTGGCTGGTCTTAGTGCTGATTTTAAAAACAAATTGTTACTGGAATGGCAGATCTTTCTACCAAGATTAAAAACAAAATTCCAAATCATTTTAGTCACCAGCTCAGCCACAGTGGCTCCAAAGTTCAAATTATGTCTCCTCTGAAGGGAAGATGTGAAAAAAACAGAGTAATCCAATTTAAGTTGGTGCAAACAACAACTAGTTAGAAAGTATAATGGAGGAACAAGATCTTCTGCTGTAACAGTAACCAAAAAGGACAAAATTCCTAGGAAACAAAAATATATGCTTCATTTAAAGAAAGTCTTAAAATACTCCTGAGATAAAGGACTTAAATAGATTATTTTGTCCATTGATTTTTAGAGAGATTGGAAGGGAAAGGGAAGAGGGAGAGAGGTAGAAACATCGATGTGGGAGAGACACATCAATAGGTTGCTGCCCACACGTGCTCCAACCAGGGCCGGGGATTGAACCTGTAACCCAGGTACGTGCCCGTGAGTGGGAATGGAACCTGAGACCCTCTGGTGCTTGGGCCCACACCCTAACCACTGAGTCACTCGGGCCAGGGCAAAAAGCATACTTCCTGACCAAGAAAACCAACTGTGGAGGCAGCTGGAAGGAAGCACAGGCTTCAGTGATTAAAGCAGTGCAGTACCGGCTCATGAGTGGAACTGAATGAGAATTCTACGGAGCCAACAGATAACGGGAATCAGTTATATGATAATGTTGGCATTCAAATCAGGAAGGATACAGAGTAACGCAGGGAACTAATGTGGAGCCATCTGGGGTAAATGGCTAAACTGGATTCTACTTCACACCTCAGCAACATGGATTCCGGAGGAATCAGACTTAACGATGAAAATTGAAACTGCACATGGTAGACTGGAGAATTTAAATAGAAAACAAAACCTTGCCGCTCAGCTCATGTACAAAATGCTAATTTTCTTCAAATCAATGAGACCAACCAACTAATGGAAAAATGGGGAAGTACATGAATAGACAGGATAGTTCACAGAAAAGATGGATGTCCTCAAACAGGGAAAATAGGATCAAATTCCTTCACAAACACTAATTAAAATGACAGATACTAATTTTCACCACAGATATAAAAAAGTTGGTAACATACTGTGTTGGTGATTCACTGCTGTGAGAATATAAACCATGACCTATGGGCCAGCAATCCCACCCCCAGGCATGTTCTCACACACATCCCAGCTGTCTAAAATGACAGTGTAACGGTGATGATAAAGCCCAAATAACAGGACATTATGCAGCCACGGGGAAAACAAAAAGAGGCCGCATGTACTGATATGGGATAATCTCCAAGATGGAGACATAGATCTATGTTACTTTTTGGGGTAAAAACAAACAAACAAAACCTTAAAACTATACTTGAATGTTGATGATAAAGTATCTTGGAAGCAAATACTAGAAACTGATAATGCGAGTTGCTGTTGGGGGTGAAGCTAAGGTAGCAAGAGTGGGAAAGACGTAAGATTTGCCTTTTTGTGTTGCTTTCTTTCTGTAACAGGTGCACTGATTACTATTTAAAACAATAAACTTCATTCTTTTTTTGAAGAGGTATTTGACAGTATAAGACTGTCACTGATTCACTTGTCATTGAATCTACTGAAATTAAACCAAAACAAAGTATTTCATGCAAACTAAAAATAACTTGTACTTCACTATGTTCACCATCAATCCTCGCTGGACAATGACACCAGCTGTAACACAAACTACTGTAGACAGCACTTGCTGTCAGGTATTGCTATACAGCAATTTATTATGTGTAATTAATTTTCCTCCTAAAAAGTGCAAGCTAGTGAACAAACTGACTAGGTTACTTTTAAAGAACTTGCCCCCCATTCACCTTTCTCTACTACTAGCAGTCTTAACCCCAGAATAAGCCCACGTGACCCCCATTTAAAAACAGCCCTGGGAGCAGTGATCTGTTACCCCATCCAGTCTTACAGAACCAGGGTGGATCACAGAAGGTAATGCCCGTGTCACACCATCATGAGTGGTAAACAATAGCTTAGCCTTTTAGTTTCTGGTCTCCTAGCCATGAATATAGCCTTTAGGAACTGTTAGCTGCAGTGAGAACAAATTATTCCAAGTAGCTAAATTTGGGTATATTTTTTTGTGAAAATTCTCTGAATATTCTTATCTGGTAGTAACAGAACCCAAAACAGCAAGACAAGCAGAGCTGGAAATGGCCTCGCTCTGGCCTCTTCCTCACTCCTACACTCACTCCTTGACACAGGATCCTTTTGGGTCATTCTTTGTAAAACTGTCATTAAAGGAGTTATAGGAGTGTGATGGCCAAGTGGACATTTCTGCTTTAGAGCAAATCAAGAACCTGAGAGGAACACACCTCCCACAAAGGCAGGAATCAATATAAAGAAACCAGGGGCCTGGTGCACAAAAATTTGTGCATTCGGGCGGTCCCTTAGCCCGGCCTGTGCCCTCTCATAGTCTGCTGGCATGCCTGGCCAGCCTGGGTGAGGAGCTAATGGCTGTTTGCAGGCTGGCCAAGCCCCCCAGTGGGAACCCTCACTCCATGGAGGTGTGGCCAGCCTGGGTGAGGGGCTGAGAGCCGTTTTCAGGCTGCCCACAGCCCCTTCAGGGAGAAGGGTTCTGCTGGGGTACCCAGCCAGCCTGGGTGAGGGGCTGAGAGCCGTTTTCAGGCTGCCCACAGCCCCTTCAGGGAGAAGGGTTCTGCTGGGGTACCCAGCCAGCCTGGGTGAGGGGCTGATGGCTGTTTGCAGTGAGGCTGGCTGAAATTTATTTAACTTCTAAAGTTGAAACTTTGTTGCTTTAACCGGAGCCTAGGTCGGGTTGCCCCTGACAACCTAGGTTTCCAGCGCTTCCTTGGGCCCAAGCTGGAAGCAGGTCTTCAGGGTTTATTTATCTTCTATAATTGAAACTTTGTTGCCTTGAGCCAGCTTAGGCAAATAGGAACCTTAGCTTCCTGCATCACCGGGGCAATCCTCTTGCTTGTTCCAGCTCTGTGGCAGCTGGCCGTCATCTTGGCTGGGTTAATTTGTATACAGTCGCTCTGACTGGCTGGTGGGCATGGCTGAGGTGTAACAGTGAGGGTCAATTTGTATATTATCCTTTTATTAGATTAGATGATCTCTCCAGGCAAATGTTTTTAAGGACAGCTCTTCTTAAAGTAGGAGACACCTGCATCTCTCTACCCCAGTTGTAAACATCAATTGAGCTGCAACTCTAGCCTCAGAAGCATCACAGATCCACATATAAGGACCAAATCCTCTTCAACCCCACCATGACGCTGTGAAGGCATGCACCACAATTACTGCCATCTCACAGATGAAAAATCCGAGGCTCAGAGAAGTTCCCTGACTTTCTCAAGGTCACTGGTTAGTAAGAACAGCGAGGACTGGAACCCAGGCACTGCGACTGCAGAGCCCACACTCCAAACAGCCATGAAGTGCTGGTTCTCCTGGCCGACTATGAGGGCTATTTCCACAGTCACGCTACAGGAATGTAACTGATCAATTTACACCCTCAGTCCTAGTTCCCACCAGCTTAGGTGGAAATCCAAAACAGGGATATAAAGACAGCCCTGGCCAGGTGGCTCAGTGGGTTAGTGTCGTCCTTTGCAACAAAAGATTGAGGGTTCGATCCCTGGTCAGGGTGGGTACAAGATGCAAGGTGAGGAGTTAGAATCCAACATTGCGGCTCCTCCCACTCCCCACCCACCAGTAAACTGTAATAAACCAGCCTAACAGAATGGGTTCTATACAAACTGGACTGGGCGCCATGGCAATAGGGAAATTAAGCTGACAAAAAGGGGCTTCTTTGTTTCCTTCAAGTTCTCTTAATTTCTTCCACCCTTTGCTTCCAGTCAGTTCCCCTGGGGATCCAGTCCCCACATTAACCTTTGGCAATTACCTATTGTCCAGCAAATCAAACCAACACCCCTTAATCCAGTATCACCCCTGAATCCAGTATCACCCCTTAACCCAGTGATCATATGATCAATCTATGAGCCAGCTGGTTTGCCCTACCTCTCATGCCTTTCCCCTGGAAAAGAATTACTTTCGTTCTCAATGCAGGGAACACACATCACAAAGGGAGAAAAAGCACTAACGTGAGTCTGACATGAAGTTTAGAAAACAGAAAACTCCTCTCCTATTGTAAGCATTAACTTTCACAATGTTATGAATATAATTTAAGACAATTCTAAAGTACAAACCCAAGTTAATTATTTGAAAAACAGCTACAAGTGACTTAAGACAGTAGATGGCCTGAAGTCCCAGGGTCTTCCTGGCCTTGCTGCTGTGTATAGTCAGTGCCTGGGCCAGGACCACCACAGCGTAGGAAAGAGACGAGAGAAACTTACTTGCCCGGCTGTGTCTACAAGTTGAAGATGATATTCTTGTCCATTTACTGTGATCAATTTTGTGAAAGCTATAGGGGGAAAGGGGAAATAAATATTAGTTAGCTAAAAGATCAACTTAGATCTCTTAAAGCTTGAACAGTGACAACCAAGTAAGCAGAGTTCCTGATAATCTCCTAAAAAGGTTCCATAAAACAAAAAGGATAAATCTCTGAGTGTATAGATTCTTCTCTACTTCCATTATGTAGCTTAAAAACACTGCCGGCTGACTGAAATCAAGACTGGGCAAACCTTGGACTTTTTCAAAGAAATTGAAATTAGGCAATAATTCATATCCTGTCAAAGAAATCTGAACACTCTGTGAACAGTCCTTTCTCTTATGAAAAAGTGAAATACTATTTAATAAAGAGGGAATATGCTAACTGACCCTCACGCCATAGCAAAAATGGCGGGACCCACAGCCTATTAGGAGGGAATATGCGAAGTGACTGCCCTGCCCTCAGAGATGGCAGCCCCCACAGCCACAAGATGGCTGGCAGGAGAGGGCAGTTGTGGGTGATCAGAGCTGCAGGGGAGGGCAGTTGGGGTTGATCTGGCCAGTAGGAGAGCAGTTAGGCATCGATCAGGCTGGCAGGAGAGTTTAGGGGATGATCAGGCTGGTAGGCAGAAACAGTTAGGGGCAATCAGGCAGGCAGGCAAGGAGCAGTTAGGAGCCAGCAGTCCCGGATTGTGAGAGGGATCAGGCCTAAAATGGCAGTAGGACATCCCTAGAGGGGTCCCAGATTGGAGAGGGTGCAGGCTAGTTTGAGGGACCCTCCTCCCCCAGTGCATGAATTTCATAAAGCTTGTCTATTACATAAAGCTTGATGTCAAGAATAAACCAAAAGCACAAACCTTTTCACTAATTTATAGGACATCTGGTGTCAGAGCACAAAGAGCTAATATTAATTGAAAGGCTACAAACTCCCAGAATGTAGAAAGCCCCAATCTTACTGACAGATAACACAGCATTGGAACAGATGTTCTATGTGAAGCCGTCACTCCCACTTAGCTTAGGATCCAAGCAAATTGTCACAATTTCTTTTCCCTAACAATGGGGGAGAAATCAGACTCAAATAACTTCTGGAAAAGTCAATTCAGAATTTCAAGGAGACAGACTTCAAGAAAATATAAACAAAAGAAGAAAGACTATTAATAATAACTATCACAAAGAACCACCTGGAACCCTGACAACCAAATGGGAAAGTTGCTGCGCCCACCCCAGCCTTCTTGGCTCATGAGGATCTACACCTCCTGGCTGCCCGCTGGACTTGATCAGAGCTGCCAGCCGGCTCTACCGCATGCCAAAGGGAAAGACAGATGCTGACAGTTATGAGAGAAACTGAGGAGAGGAGCAACAATTCGGGAGGAACCACACCAGCATCAGGCTCTCCGAGTGCCAGCGGGGCACAGACCGCTACTACTCGAGCAACTGCACACTTGAGAGCATTCTTGTGCCCCTTTCTGGAAATTATCACTTAAAGAAAGAAATCTAAGAAAGAGTTCTACTGTATTTTTCCCCCACACTGCAACGTCTCTGAATTTGGATGCATAGTGCATCGACTGTGCGTTCCATCATTGTGGGCCGGGGGCAGCCACGAGGCACCTCGGTGAAAACCTCCTTCCACACCTCACCTAAGATCAACATATTTCAGACTTGATGAAAATTCTAGAAGAAACATTGGTTAGCAATAAAACAGCAACCTTTAGTTAGAACTAAGTAATTATGGTTATAAACTATAACTATTATTTTTTTTATATTTTATATTTTACTGATTTTTTACAGAGAGGAAAGGAGAGGGATAGAGAGCTAGAAACATCAATGAGAGAGAAACATTGATGAGCTGCTTCCTGCACACTCCCTACTGGGGATGTGCTTGCAACCAAGGTACATGCCCTTGACTGGAATCGAACCTGGGACCCTTGAATCCCCAGGCTGACGCTCTATCCACTGAGCCAAACCAGTTAGGGCTAAACTATAACTATTATGAAAAGATCATCTATACAGAACACTCACTCCAGAACTATTTCTCGAGTGCCTATTATTCTCGCCACTAGGTGCTGGAGCTACCGCGTCCTTGACCTCAGTGAGCTGACACCATGAAGGAAGGAGGACGGGAACAGACCTGCTGTCAGCTATCTGCTCTGGGAGCAGCACCAGGAGGTACAATGGCAAGGAGGGGCTCAGTGAGAAAAGCAAGAGAGCCAGTGCAGCCTGGCCAGAGTGGCTGAGAATTCTAATGTGCACCGAAAGGTAGCTGCTTCCATCCCTGGTTGGAGCTAAGACAACCCATCAATGTTTCCCTGGCTCTCTCTTTTACCCTTCCTCTCTTTAAGCATGTCTTCAGGTGAGGATTAAAAAAAAAGTCAGTGCAGCTGAGGCTGAGAATGTTGGGCGGGCACTTAGGTAGGGGAGGGGCAGGCGGCCAGAGAGACTTGGTCAGAACTTCGGATTTTTGTTCGGAAGTGATGGGAAAACAAGGGTTTTTGAGCAGGGGAGTAACTGGATCCAATTCATACTTTAAATGGTTCATTCTGGTTAAGCTGTGAATAGAAAAATGGACACGGGACATGAGTGGGAGCCCGTAATAGAGTAACCAGGGGGGCAGAGATGGAGGTGTGAAACATGTGGAATTCTGGGTATACTTCAAAGGTAGAACCAAGAGGATGTTCCGGCTGCCTGTGGTAGGGTGTGAGGAACAGGCAGGCAGGAAGACTCCAGTTTCTAGCCTGAGCAACCGGAGGCATGAGTTGCCATGAACAGATGCAGAAAAGCCTTCGGGGAGGGGCCCTGGGGCAGCAGAGGAGGGGACTGGCGCAGGGTTAGGTATGGTCTGTCTGAGAAGCCCATTAAATACCCTTGGGGACTGAGGGCAGCTCAGTAAAAGGCCCGGAGTTCAGGGAGAGGCTGGGGCTGGGTACAGTGAGATGGGCAAATTCTCGAGGGGAAGACCCCTGGAGAGCAAGGGCAGCGAGAGCCTGAGCCCGACATGCACACCAAGGGGCTCCCTGAGCTGCCAGGTCAGAAACACAGGAAGATTCGGCCACAGAGACTGCAAAGTACTAGCTGGGGAGGTAGGAGTAAAAAGGCAGGAGATGGAACTGAACATAAGACAGAAAAGAAATAAAATATTAACAAACGTTTAGCATATCCTTGCACATAAAAAGGATGTAAACCCTCCCACACAAAGCAGTAAGTCGAAACTGAAGATCTTCCATCTGTCCTGGGTGAAGTGCCTCCTGCTGTCACTGCAGAAAGAGGGAAGCATCCTGAGATCCGCCCGCCAGTCCACACACCGGGAGCAAACTCTTCTACCGCCTTCCAGAGAGGAGGGAAGCTGGTTTTCCCTTGACACCACTTTCCTTGAACACTTTCTCCCTTTTTCAATCCCCAGAGAAATTAATCTAATTTCTAGCTTAAAATCCTGAAACTTCTCTAAGTAGGCTAATAGTTACTTACTAGTAAAATCTAACAGGCTCAGCCTGAAGGCTTCTTAGACCTGGTGTTCACAAAGGAAGATCTGCGTTACTGATGTCTACGGTGAACTCTTCTCCCATACCCCACCGGGCAGCCTGCCCACCACACAAGGCTTGATAAACTCCCGATTCCCACTTTCCAATTTGCTGAGGAGCTTTGTTAACTCATCAGCAGTCCTACCTTGGAATGGCAGAGCTGTGACTTGGTGTTATCCCTCCTCAAATTATAAACTACTAGGGGCCCGGTGCACAAAAAT